>PVJL010013056.1:0-33986 GCA_004026885.1 Lyroderma lyra | reverse complement strand
GTGTGTGTGTGTGTGTGTGTAGGTATAGGAAGGGTACTTGGGCTTTCCCTAGAGCCCCTCACCTCCAGGTGTGGGGTGATACTACTGGGTGATTTAAGGTGGTTAAGGAACAAAGTTTTAAATACTGTTAAATCACATCATGAGAAAGTTATTTACTTTTCAGTTCTTCTGCAGCTCTCTGATTAGGTCAAGAATAAAGGGGACTCATTTTGGTACTAGGATGCTTTTAACTCTATAAGCGTTGCTACTCCTCATTAAAAAAAATAAAATGAGTCCATTTAAAATGTGTTAACTCAATAATAGTACAGACTATGACAAAATCATGGTGTGGGATGCACCTGACAAGGTGAATTCCCACCATTTTGGATATAAGGAATGATTAGGTGAGAACGTAGGGTTTTCAGGGGTTTTATATCTTTATTCTTGTCCTGACCACTCTCATCTTGGTAGCCAAAGCGGCCAATGGAGGGAGGTAGATGATAGGAAAAGGGAAGATAGTCCTGGAGAACTGTCCCAAATCAGTAGACATCAACTTTTCTCTAGTATATGCAAAGTTTTTTCAGGTCAGCAGCCCCTGCCACATACTTGCTATGGGAAAAGTGATTCAGGTATGGGGTATGTGAGACACTTTGGGATGTTTGCTGGGATGTGCCCTGAGGTACCTCTTCATTGGGTGAGATTCTTAGAGTTGAATTTCTTTGGTTATGCTTTAGAGTTGCTTGATTTTTCAGGGCAGGCCAAAGGAGCGGATGTGGCTTAACTTTATGTGATTTAGTTTCTTCCTCTTCTCTCCTTCAGCTCCAAAAATCTAGTGTATTTCAGGTGCAAACCAACTGCTGGACCAAATTGGAGGTTACATGCTGGTGTGTGTGGGAATTTAGAAGTCAAGGTAGCTATTGGCTACCTGTATCTGTAGAGGCATGCGTGTGAGAGAAGCACTACAAGGAAACTAACCATTAAAGTCCTGTGGGTCACTGCTGTCCAGAAACTCACTGGTAGAATTTGTAGCACTGTATATTCTGTCCTGCCACAGGAGAAAATGTCCCAAAGTTGGAAATCCTTGGACTTTTGATCAAGATATTAGCTTATGTAGATTTTTGCACTGTGCAGCTAAGAACTGTACTTACTTCTTTTGGTTCACATAGGAGATGTTTTCTCCTTCCTGACCCATTATGAGCAGATCAGACCTTTCTTGGGATTCTCTTTCTTTGGGGTTAAATTGGGGCAGACCAGCCATCTTTGGCAAAATAGTGAAACAAAGTATGTCTGGTTTTTCCCACATTCCCTTTCCAGACCCTTTCTTCTGACTTCAGCATCCTTCTCTATCTCAGCGACTTGACTCAGTCCTCTCCCCTTGCCTGGGGTGTTCCTCCTGTAATAGAAGGCCATTCCTGAACTCATTCCCACTGTGGTACTCCCAGGATATGCCCCTTCTATGGAGGGTTGTATATTGAAAGAGGGCCAATCCACAAAAAAGGCAATGAAATAAATTGTATGAAAGTAATTGAAATTAGTTTAGACCTGGGACAGAAGATAGGGCTAGCTTAAGGTGAGAGAGATTTTTAGTCCCCAAATCCTTGACCTCATTCATGGGGGAGATGAGCCTGAGGAAGGGGCACCACTGTCTCTATTTTCACCAGAACCTCATTCTTTCTTTGCTCACACTGACTCTGGTGGGAGCTGAGACACTTCACTCTGCTTTAGCTCCCCGAGGTGGAAAATCACAGGAATAATGATTGTGTGACTTAGTAAAACACCAAAGAAACAAGTTCTGCTTGAAGCCAATTTAACCAGCTTAAAATAATGAGATGTATATATATTATTTGTGAGGGGTACCCTCCATTGTTTCTGTGCTGTTTTGTATATTTAAAATATGAAACATGTTCAGAGGGAGTGCCATGGTAACCCAGAACAACTCAAGCAATAGCAAGTCATTCCTGTGACTTAGCTCTGAAATTCATTTTGCATAGAGTGCTGCCTGAATGAGTATTTTTCTATTGAAATGAATTGCCATTAATTCAGTTGGGTTTGATCAGCAAGTACAGGCAGATATTACTTTTGCAAAGCATATCAAAGTGAATCTAGGGGTGAAAGCTTCCTAAGACCAGTTTGCAAATAAATGAGAGGCCAAGGCTCTGATCCCTGGGCAGGAAGGGTGTTATTGATCCAAAGTTGATAGAAGGGCACAAATTTTTCACATGGGGATACCACCTGCTTAATAACTGTTCTAAAAAGAAGATGTCAGCCCTCAGAGTTACTGGGTCATCATCCTCTTTTAGCTCTGCCGGAAGGGCCGAGCAGCCGCAGAGCCAAAGTCTGTCTCTCCCCTCCTGGATTCCTTAGCCATGGCAGCATCAGTGAGTGTGTTCTGATGACCGTGACTCATTAGTCAGCCAGTGTGTCACAGTGCCCATGAAGCAATTGTCTTTGCCCTGAATGCAGAGTGAGTGCTCAGCAGCAATATGGGGGAGCGAATTAAAGAGCACTCTCTCAGGGATGCCGGTCCCCGGGGACCCCAGGGTTCCCTGGGCCAGCTAAGGATGTGCTCTGTCGTGTCCAATGAATTGGCCAGTCTATCACTGGATGGCTCCCTTCCTGGCTGAGTTGGCTATTTCTTCCCTAATTACATGCTTGTGTTTTTCCTCTCAGGGGAAAGGGGCCATGGTCACCTATCGTCTGAGAGCAAGAAAGTTTGCTACAGTCTCCAAAGAGGTCTGTGGCACTGCTCTCCCCATTCAAGGACCAGAGAGAAGCTCCTTTAATTAATTCCTAGAGTTATTAACAACAAACCTCTCTATAACTCAGCTTAAAGTAATTTATTTGTTCTACACATGGCCTGTCATAGTTGTCTCATGAAACAGAGGAGTCTAGAATTTGGAAATTTCAGTGGCATCTTGGGCCAGTGGGAAGGTAGACATTTACCCTCTTCAGACCATCTGAAACCACAGAGTAAGATTAAAACGGTAGATGGTTGGTCAGTGTCCCACTGCCTCCGCTTTCTTTTACCTTTTTACTAGGGAAACAGAGTGAGTAGATGTCCCTGGCAGGGGTGTTCATGCGGCCAAAAGGAGAGAGCACTAAGCTCTGTGGCAGTGAGGATTGGGGTTGTCCAGTTTGGGTGACATTAGACATGTCAGGTTTCATGAGACATGTCAGGGCTAGTTTTCAACAGGATTTTGAGGTTGACAAATGTATTCCCTAAGCTCCTTTGCTCCCCTTTCTACATCTGCTTTCTTCCACCTCCTTCTGAAGGTATTTCCCTGCCATGTGCTTTCCCTGCCCCCCACTCATGGCCACTCTGTCATCCAGACTTGTGGGTCACATCCTCCTCCAGGCTCCCAGTCAAACCCACCCATCTTGTGGGGCCTCATTAGTGACTTGCTTATTGGTAATTGAATAAATTACTCAGTTCAATATTAGATTGAGATGGAAAAGACGATCGTTTGCATTTTAATAAGGATTGCTATTGTTTTATCTCATGGAAGTAACACATAGTGAGAAACTAGGTTTGGAAGCAAGCCGATAGGAAGGGATTTTTAGCAATCCTCAACACTTCCCAGAAAGGACAGCGTTCTTGTGAAGAACTGTGTGTCCTTTTAAACAAGGCCACTGGTTTCCTTTTTTTTTTTTTTTTTTTTGCTTTTTGGTATGTGGGTATCTCCCTGGCTGGGAATCGAACCCAGGCCGCAGGCGCTGGCAGCGCCAAAGCCTTAAGCCGCTACACCACCAGGGAACTCCCCACTGGTTTCCTTTCAGTCTTACTTCAGGCTACAGAAGGGAAACTGGAAGCTTTTGGAAGTTGGTTTTCCTTTTCATACATCAGGAGCTGCTTTCTATCCTTTGGTTTAGGGTGCTAGAAGCTTCTTGCCACAAGTGTTAAATCCTTTTCGCGTTCCTCTACATTTTAATTAGGTGGTTTGAATGAGGAGGAGGCGCCTGAGGGGATGCAGCCATCCACAAGCTGAGAGCCCCCACAGAACTGCCCACGTCATCTTCATTGGTCCCTTTTCCCAACCTCCCTCCCTCCCATCCTTTCTACCCAGATTCGTTGTCTTAAAATCTAGTTCTTATCTTTTCAATATGGTCCTACTGGGGCTTAGGGCTTCAATATATTAATTGGGGTGGTGGTGGGCACGATTCAGTCCATACCATCCTCTTTATCGCTGATAATTATTTTTTTGCTCTGAAGTCAACTCCACCTGAAATTGACGTAGCCACTCCAGCCTTTTTTGGGGGTTAGTGTTAGCATGATATATAATAGTGTCTTCATCCCTTCACTTTTTATTTATTTAATATTTAAAGTGAATTTCTTACGGACAGCATGTAGTTGGGTCTTTTTTAAAAATCTATTTTGACCATCTCTGTCTTTTCATTGGTGTATTTAGGCCATTGCTTAAAGTGGTTATTTGATATGGTTGGATTAATATCTACCATATTTGTTACTGTTTTCCATTTGTTGTTCTTTGTTTCTAATTTTGTCTTCTACTCTTTTTCTGCCATTTGTGGTTTTAATCGAGCATTTATATGATTCCATTTTTTCCCTTTCCTTAGCATATTGGCTATACTTTTCTTGAAAACTTTTTTAGTCATTTCCCTAGAGTTTGCAACATATATTTACAACTGATCCAAGTCTACTTTCAAATAACACTATACCACTTCACCAGTAGTACAGATGCCTTATCAAAATATTCCTAATTCTTCTCTCCTGTCCTTTGTTTCATTGCTGTCATTCATTTCATTCATATATAAGCTATAATTGTCCAATACATTATTGTGGTTATTTTGAACAAATTATTAATAAGATCAATTAAGGGTAAGAAAAACAAAAGTTATTTTATCTTTACTTAATTCTTTTCTAAAGCTTTTCCTGTCCTTATGTAGATCTAAGTTCCTGACCAAGATTCTGATCATTTTCTTTTCTCTGAAGAACTTCTTTTAACATTTCTTGCAAGGCAAGATGCTTTTTAGGATCATGTCCTAGATAAACTACTTGCACTCAAATCCTTGGCTCAGTGTCTGCTTCTAAGAGAATTCAGCTGAACACAGTTAATTGAAAAAAAATCCTGTTGAATAGATAGGTTTATAAATTGCCTTTAATCCTTTTTGGGATGTGGCAGGGTATCAGTGAATAAAAGCAAACAAATGGTAATATTGACTTTTATTCAACTCAGTTTTTGTAACTTTTAGTTTTGAAATAATTTAAAGCACAGAGAAAAGTTGCAAGAGCAGCACAAAAAAAGAATACCCATGTAAACAACTAAAGTGTCCCTTGATAAATGACTGGATAAAGAAGTTATACTACATATACACAATGGAATATTACTCAGCTATAAAAAAAGATGAAATACTGCCATTTGTGACAACATGGATGGACCTTGAGACCATCATGCTAAGTAAAATAAGCCAGACAGAAAAAAATCAAGAACCCCATGACTTCATTCATATTTGGGATGTAAAGCTGAAAGCAACGAAGAAATAGAAACTCATGAACACGGTCAATAGTTTAGAGGTTACCTGAGGGTAAGGGGGAGGAGAGTGGGGGAGGAGATAGGTGACATCAACTATACGGTAATAGATGGAGAATTGGCTCTGGGTGGTAAGCACACAATGCAACACATAGATGATGTGTTGTAGAGTTGTACCCCTGGGAACCTATGTAATTTTACTGACCAATATCACCCAATAAATTGAATAAAAAAAGAAAGAATTAAAAAAATGCCTGTGTACTTTTCAGCCAGTTTCCAATGACACTTTTGCCTTATCCTTCTTCTGAACCTATTGAGAGTAAGGTGCAGACATGATGCTTCTTCCCCCAAAGTACTTCAGTGTCTATGTTCCTAAGAATGAAGACATTCTTTTATATAATTATAGTACAATTATAAAAATCAGAAAATTGACATTGATATTATACTGTTGTCTCACCTCCAAACTTTATTAAAATTTGCTAATTGTCATGATAATGTTTAATAGTAATTTTTCCCCCTCTGGTCCAGTATCCTATCCATGATCATGCAATACATTTAGTATCACATCTCTAGTCTCCTGTAATCAAGATCATTTTCTAGTCTTTTATGACCTCAACATGTTTGAAGAGTACAGGCCAATATTATTGTAGAATGTACCCCAACTGGATTTCTCTGATGTCTCCTCATTATTACATTGAGCTTATTCACTTTGGGCAGAAATACTATCAAAGCAATGTACCCTTCTCATTATATAATAACTAGGGACACCATTACTGATAATATTAACTTTGATCACTTGGTTAAGGTGCTGTCTTCTACTATGTTTATCCATTGTAAAGTTATTAATTTTTTTCAAAATTAATTTTATGGAAACATCTTGTGACAAAAAGTAATATATAAAGCAAGATGGAGACATGTCAAAGGGTCATCAGAGCAAGCTCAAAAGCATTCTCCCTAGCCCAATCTGGAGCAACATGATCGTTAAAAAATGAAAGTAATAGATTTTTAACCCATTGCATAAAATAATAATCTATGAGTCCACATTGATTTATAAATAAATAAATGAAGAAATACATGAAATAGAAGAAAAGTTCTTTCTTTGGGTAGAATTCCAACTGATAAAATTAGAATGAGTGAAGAAAATAAATATTTAGCAATAATTATTACAATAATTCACTCAGACAAGAATCATTAATGCATACTAAAACTTTCATGACTGGGTTAAAAATCACGTTGACCAATAATTACTTTATCGAGCTCATTTTTTATCAAAGAAAGGGCTTTGCTAGGGCTCAGTAGGGAATGATGAACAGAAGCCTACGTGCTTTCTAAGGAAGGATTTGTGTGCACAAATCATTACAACACAGAGAGGACATTCATGGTGTACCATGTAAAATGAAGAGGAAAAGCTAAACCAGCCAAGAAAGAGTTCTAGATGGGATACACAATGTGTCTGACCCAGTGTGGGAATGTTTTTATGTTGTCTCCCACATACATGCCGTCTCCCAACATCAAATGTTTTCAACAAGGAAGAAAATAGGCTGTTAGTCCCTGGGACTGATGAGTGAGGAGGGAGAGAGCTTGTTTTTGCAGGCAGCTGCTCCTCTGGTTTCCAAGGGAAACAGTGGTAGAAACTGCAACAGAACAAAGAGTGGAAAGGCTGTGGTTTAGTGCAAATGAGTCCTATCAGGTGTCTTTTTACAGATGGTTACCTGGACTTTCTCAGTGATGTGGAATCATGGAGAATATTAAATGTCGAGCTATTGATAAACAACAGATTTTAATTTCCTTTCTGGATTTTTTTGAAAAGACTTTATTCTTGGAATTTACTTCCCCCATTATGTATCAAAGCTTGAATATATTGCTCTTCAAGGGGCACAGTAAAATGTTCTCTTCCACATAATTCACAAATATGAGTCACAGGGAAGGAAGAATGGAATTAGCTATTAGGGGCTGTGTACTTGATCCTATGACCCTTTGACAGAGCATGATTAAAACAATACATATGAAAGAATATAGTAAAGTAAGCCATTCTTTATTCTGACTTTTACCAGGCAGGCCAGGAGTCTCAATCCCAGTGTTTAAAGAGGGCCTATCCCTCCTATCTCCTGTCACTAGTCATAAGTTCTGTCTTTTGGGCATGTGAGCCCTGCAAGTTATAGAGACATACAAGGGGTTGTGAGCCTAGTTGAGCAAATTGGGGCAAAGGACTGCACTCCAGTTCTATCCAGAAGGTGGGGGACACATTCCTAAAGTAGAATCCCAGTCTTAAAGATTAGATAAACAATTAGTCATTAACTCAATTAAATTATTTACCGAGTGCCTATTATGTACCAGGCATTATATCCAAATGCTTCTGAATGGACATAGCTGGACCTATGGGTCTACTCCAGGCTTGTGGGTATAAAACCAATTGAAAGCACATGTAGTGGTGAGGAAGCAACCAGGGACCAGCACTGCTGGCATTGCCTGAGAATTTCTCAGATATATAAATTCCCCTGAATCAGAAACTCAAGGAGTGGATCCCAGCAATCTGTGGTTTAACAGGCCCTACAGGAGATTCTGACGTATGCTAGAGTTTGAGACCACTGGCCTGTCTTCTTGATACTTGCTCAGGTCTTGGCTGAGGCTGAGAATGCTGGTTCAAGGTCTAATGGGGTGGGACAAGGGAAGGCAGGGATTATAATTTCCCATCAGTTGCTTGTTGCATAACACATTGCTGCTGCATCATAAAGCTTCTTAGGACTTTTATAAAAAAACTCCTCACCAGTTTCGATTTCTGATTTGAAGGCAGGACCTGGCAACCCTTGTTGAGCAAACCTGGAACCTGGGAAGTCTGGAGGCAAAATGTTAATACGTCTGGCAGATACATCTTTGCCTTGCTTACCCACATTCTTCCTGCTGAGGGAAGAGTGGTTTGTTGGGAGATGCTCTTGGGTGAAAGGCAAGGGCCAAGGACATGAGGGTGATTCTGGGGGGTTACATAACTGCCCCCTCTTTCCTTTGACTCTTCAGTCTTTCTAATTTCTGGAAATTTGGCTTCTTAGTCATGATTGGTGCTTATAGATTTAGGGATTAGGGCAAGATTTCACAAAATGTATTTCACTGAGTGCTAGTCCTTAGGGAAGCTCATGGAAATGCTGCATGCCCAGTCTCCTTGCATGTCACAGAACATGTCATTATATGGTTCTATGGAATTCTACATTCATTCATTCAATAAGTAGTTATTTAGTGCCCACTCGGTACTGGTTCCTATTCTGAGTGTTGGGTATACAGACAGTAAGAAAATACCTGCTTATTTTTGTTTAACTTAGCTATTCCCAAACTTATTTGACTATTAAAATCTTTTGTTGTGTGACCTATATTCACCTCTCAAAGAGCTGTCAATGGGACACTCTTTGAAAATGATAGATGTATTTGTGCAGGTATATACAAAGGACCTGAGTTCTAGGCAGCTGAAGTAAGGGAGAAATTAGGGACATTTTGAAGCACAGAAAATGTTGACCGTAAAGATAGAAATCTGGTAACATTATAATCATTGTGGACCTCTTTGTGGAAAAAAGTTTTCCCATGTATCAATCTGATGGAATAATTACAGGTATCACAGAGATGGTGATTTTAGAAGCTGGGTTTATATTAGCTATTTTCATTTTAAGTGGTCCAAGTTATTTTAGTGCATGCAATAGCAAAACAACTGTTTGGAGAGGAGACTGCTTAGTCTGATTATTTGTCTCCAAGTGGACAGGAATTCACCTCTGAAACACAACCAAACTGAATTGTTTGCTTGCTGCATGAGTTCTTACAGTAGAATTCAGTTAAACTTACAAGTCCTGGTCAAGGTGAGTCTGATCTTCCTTTCTTATATTGCGCTGGAGACAAGCAGGCTGGCCAGGGCTTCTTCCTCTGTGAAATTAGAGGCCAATGGTATTATCTCTAAACTTCCTTCCACCTCTTACAGTCCAGCACAGTGTCTCTTGGACCAGCAAAACCTTAATGTTGGGGAGGAGAAGCTCAAGCCATGGCCTGGTCTTTCCGTACTTGGCCCCCTCTTTAGCCATCTGATTATTTGCATTTCTCCAAACAAATGTGTATCATTCTCTCTCCCCGCTCATAGCCCTTGTATAGACTGTTTCCTTGGCTTGGGACACTCTCCCTCTCCCCTTTGGTCAGCTACCTCCTAAACATTCTTCAGGTCTCATATCAGACATTTTCCCTCTTTGACGGTGATACTGTGATTTATGATAAGAAATACATATATTTGGTCTTAATCTTATTTCTAGCATAGAGCTCCTAAAACCATAGGAATTTCCTAAGTGCATTATAAAGGTGTCCTTTTTTTATGTTAATGAGGTGATTTTTGGAAAGTCACTTAAGGAAAGTCACTTAAGAATGGGGGCTGGTTGACAGAAAACAACCTTGTGATTAGGTTAGAACTTTTAGTCCTACCTCCCTCACCTCTGGGGATGGGAGAGGGTCTGGAGATTGAGTCAATCACCAACAGCCAATGATTTAATCCAATATGGCCAAGCCACAGCCCGCAGTCCACGTGAGGCCCAGGATGGCTTTGAATGCGGCCCAACGAATTTGTAAACTTTCTTAAAACATTACAAAAATTATGCATGGACCGTTTTTTGTTTGTTTGTTTGTTTGTTTGTTTTTTTAGCTCATCAGCTAGCATTAGTTTTAGTGTTTTTATGTTTGGCCCAAGACAATTAATTCTTCCAATGTGGGCCAGGGAAGCCAAAAGTTTGGACACCCCTGATTTGTCAATCGTGCCTCTCTGATGAAGCTTCCATAAAAACCCAAAAAGGAAAGGATTCCGAGAGCTTCCTGGTTGGTGAACATGTGGAGATTCCAGGAGAGCAGCACTCTGAGAGAACATGGAAGCTCCATGCCCTTTCCTTATGCCTTGCCTTATGTAGCTCTTCCATCTGACCGTTCCTGAGTCTTTTCATAATAAACCAGTAATCTAGTAAGTAATCTCTGAGATCTGTGAGTCTGTAGCAAATTAATGGCATCCAAGGGGAGAGTCACTGAAACCTCACATCTATAGCTGATTGGTTAAAGCTCAGGTGACAGCCTGGACTTGTGACTGGCATCTGAAGTGGGGGAGATAGTCTTGTAAGACTAAGCCCTTGGCCTGTGGGACCTGACACCATCTCTGGGTGCATCATGTCAAGGATTGAGTTGAATTGTAGAACACTCAGTTGGTGTTGGAGAATTGCTCAGATGTCTGGGACTCCCCTACCCACCCCCCCATACATAGAATGCTTTTGGACACCTTTCCTGCCTACCACCCTCCCGCAGCAACAGGGTGAAGGTTAGGTGCTCCTGTCACGTGCTGATGTAACATCTTTATCTCAAACCTGGACACCGTTATTACTTAGCCTTCCCTGCTAGACTGTGAGCTCCTCGAAGACAGGAGCTTGCTCTGTTCTGTTCACTGTGACATCCAAGGCCCAGCACAGCTCCTGACTCACACCTACTCCCGTTCTGGCTGAGTGAAGGAATGCATGCTGGGCCAGCTTGTGGAAAGGAATGACAGGAAGAGGACAGAGACCAGGCAAGGCTGACAAGAGCATAATTGGTGACACTTCTCCGTGTTAGGACCTCCAGAAAGCTGTAATTGCCCATTGTCCCTAAATGTGTTGTTATTCTAATGCTGGGAGAGTGAGAAGTGAGCTTCGGAGGGATGTTGGCTTGTGGGGCAGCGGCAGTTCTGGGGTTTGTGTTCTTGAGACCTGAAGGGTGAGAACTGGAAGGAGAACTGAGCCCAGCTCTGTTCGTTGTCCTCAGCATGCATCGTTGGGCTCTGAGTCTTGGCTTCAGCATTGTTGCTCGGGATATTTTGGCTGAATTTATGCATTTAAAATTATTTAAATTTACTGTCTTTGTATTTTGAATACTTTAACTAATATTTCCTTTATACTCCTTTAACTTCCTAGTTTTTATTGTACTTTTTAGTCTATTATTGAACACTTTTCTAACCTATTTGATCTTATTTATTGGATGCTATTTTATATTCCTTTTAACTCTGCTAGATAAGCAGGTTAGTTTTAGCTAAATTTTGCCCTTTTTGGATACACTCTTAAATTAAGTATACAGCTCTTGAGCCACTCCTGCTCGGGCCCACTCCTACCTCTTTGGAGTGAACTTTCCCGTTTAATACACTATCTCTTTGTTTCACCTTATTTTCCTTTTAATAAACTTCTTGGTTTCACCTCTTAAAAAAATTAAGTGTACCTATTTCTTAACACTTAAAAATGTACCAAAATTCTCTAGCATTTTTGTTTTAGTCTTCATATTTTTAAAACATTTTCTGTTGATTTATCCTTAGTTCATTTTCTAGCATTTGCTGCTAAATTAGAGATGAAAAGCAGTGATGTCAGGGGGACTGAGGGGTAACACAAGAGTGACTGGCTTAATAAGGAATTGGTGGTGCTTCTTCCTGTGCTGACAATTGGGTACAGACTCTCCTTGGCTAACCTCTTCCCTATCCACAAAAAGGAGGTCCTTTTTGCTGTTGTTAAAGGAAAGCCTGATTTTTGCCATGGTCAAGAAAAAGAGCATCAAATTAAATCCTACTTTTACCCAGTTAGATAGTATGGAAAATTCACAGGACAAATTATATGGGTCAGAAGTTATTAAAACTGGCCTCAAATACGGCTCAAGAAAACTGCTGAACAATGCCATCATCTCGTTCCAAAACAAGCCAGGGCTTCTATGAACCACAAACCATAGTCTCTGAGCATCTCACAGCCGTGACAGAGAGGGGAGATGTGTGAGGGGAGGAGGGTCTGCAACCACAGAGAATACCCAGGTGGCCTTGAAAGCCCTGTTAACAATTGCTGGATGGAAGCATAATAGAGGGACAAAAGGGAAAGCTGGGGAATTATATTTTGTTGACCTACTTACAGGATTAACCTATGTATATTGTTTCACCTTTCTGGTTAGGAACTTAAAAGCATAGTTGTCAGTGCTCCGAAAAGCACTAGTTCTTGTCACATGTACAGCACAGCCACTGACTCAGAAGGAAGCCGGGAGCGGGAGGTCAATCATGGAAGGAAGAGAAAATATTCTGGAAAGGTCCATCTTTTTCTTCTCCTTGTTATGTACGATGTGGTTTCCCCAAAGAAACAAAATGCCAAAGAAAGGGTAGGGTCCCAAACGCAGAAGCCTACTTTAACATACATGGCTGCTGACTATATTCTATTTGCTTTAGTTCACATCAACAAGGCAGAGCTTTCTTTTCCCATCAGAAAGGAGAAGTGAGTGGGCTTGAGGGTGACTGAGACGGTGCCATGTAGAGTTTTCACTGAGCATTGCAAAGTGTGTGTGTGTGCGTGCACGCGCGGAGGGGTGGATGGAGTGCAAAGATGAATAAAATGTGGCCCTGGCCCTCAAAGAGCTCACACTGTAGGTGAAAAGACCAGACACATTCTCAAGTAATATTTGCAGCAATAGTGGTGGTGGTGTTGTCTGACCACAGAGTACTAGAAGTATTAGTTCCGAGTGGGAAAATCTAAAAGATTGTGGAAGACGTGGCAGCTGCTCCTTACAAGATGTCAGGGCATTAAGCAGCAGAGGGGCAAAGACAGTGTGGGCATTTGAGGCAGAGAACATGGCTGGAGTGAGGGCTCAGGGTGGTCGGCTGCAGGGCACAACCATGGCACAGCCAAGACGCTGCTGCAGAAGCTGGGAGGTAGGATGGCAATGCACAGGGGCAGGTGGGCCTTTCTGAGTAGGTCTGATGGTCTAATTACTTACTTACCTAGCAGGTAACTGTTCATATTTTCATGTTGAATTACAAGCAGGTGATTTTAAAAAGCCTAATTCTTCTAAACAAATGTGGTATTGCCTCAGACCAACGAACTATCTCTTATACAATAGTTCATTACCATGAGAAATAAAAAAAGTAATTCATTGCACAAATATTTCTTATATTTAACTTCCCAGGGATGGTTTTGTTAAAGAGCAGCACAAGAGATGTCTTAATAGCTTTGTGTTCTATTTCATAACCAGCCCATTTTGTAACTCTGTACCTTATTAGGGATAAAGCATGCAAAGCCTTGTGCCATCATTAAGGATACCAAGTTTGTAGGCTCTAACAGGGGATGAGGAGGAGGAATACAGGAAAAAATAAAGAAAGAAATTCTAACAAGGGTCAGGGCCAGGAATAACTTGCCAAAGACGGTGAAGATTAATATTAGTACCCGCCTACTTGTGTGAGTATCTGAATAGAATCCTACGTAAATTTCTTGCTTTTGGGTGTCCATGGAGTCAGGACCCTGTGGTAGACAGTAATAAATCAAGGACACGATCCCTGACTTAATGGTGCTCACGTGATTTTATGTTATCTGGACAAGAGTCTGAATGGACTTCAGTCCTTTATTGAGATATTTGGTTGAGCCAAGCATTTTCCCACATCTCTATCTTCAGTTTAATTTTTCCACTGAAGAAATGAAACCTAGAAAACTCACATGTAATATCCATTGAATTCCTGAAATTCCAGTTCATTTGTAAATCACTAATAGATAACAATATACATACATATTAAGTATATTATAAAATATATGGTGAGATATTTTAAGAAAGGGCTTTCAAAGTATTACAAAGTACTAATTACAATTGTCTACTATTTTTCAGTTTGCTTGTTCAACATTCTGCTCTTGCAGATTGACACCATTATAATCTGACTTTGAGATACACACTAGTGGCATCTTAACTGGGAAGCTGTGTCATCTTACTCTTCTTAAAGGACCGGCTCTGGTCCCGATGGGGGACTTTTTGGAAGAAGCATTATTTTGTCTCTCACCTTGTGTCTTGCATGAGTGAAGAGAAAACCAACAATATTGAGCGTTTGATCCATTTACACCTTCCTGCCTCCTCCCTCTCATCTATAAGGAGACAGATTTTCAATTGCAAATTTCAACCTCTATTGGCCAATGACAAATATTGTAGCCATGTTACCAACAATAGAAAAAAAAAACATACGAAACACACAATATCTGGCTAAAAATAAGGTATGGTATGATAATTATGGTATATCACTAAAATGGTATATTACACGATTGTTAAATGATAATTAAGAATACTGCATAAAGACATGAAAACATACTTAAGACATAATTATTATAAAAGAGAAAAGAAAAACACATGATTACAATATATGGCGCCTATGCATGAGAAGAAGCCTGAGAGGTAATATGCTAGGATGAAAGTGCAGTCATTTTGTTAGGATCGAGGGAGTGTATTTTCAAAAATATTTTATTTAGTATTGTAATAGAATACTAACAGTGAATTCACCAAATACATGATGCTGTAGGTACAGAAGGGAGATATTAATAAACAAATACAAGTTGGATATTACAAAGGGGAAAAACATTTAAAAGAACAAATCTTTCTTTACACTTGCCAGCTCAGTCGATAGTAAGATCCATAGTACTGAAAGCATTTTCAAAGGAGTTGGTTAGGAGGGTTTGGACGAGAGTCTGAACTTAACTATATCTGAATTTTGGTTAGATTTTGCAATTTTTTCTAATTGCAATAGAAGCTAAGTGTTGAAATACTTGTCTAAATACTCTCCAGCTTGGATATCTTGGCAGAATTCACACTTTGGAATCAAGAGACAATTTAGAAAATAAAAACAAAAACCAAAACCCAGGTACATGATAAACAGGAATATCAAGCAAGAGAAATTCAATAATTTCAAAAATGCCTATTTAAAATCAAGTTGAAATGACTATTTGGATTAACAGCAAATACAAACAACTAATGCCTACTTAAATTTATGTCTGTCTAAAAGCTCTTGATGGATAGACACGAGCAAGCTTCATGTTATGTTAATATTAACAATTTTCTAAAACTGTTGATTAGACCGAGCTGCTCTGTTCTCCTCTAATAGGCTCAGGCACTTCTGCCCTCGTTTGCCTTCTCTCCCCGCTCTGTTCAAAGGATGACTAATTTACCCTGAGTGGGACCTAACAAGTGTTCATTTGGGGTACTAGGCTAAGCTTGCTCCATATGAGGAGGGGGGTGCTTAATGTAAGATGTTAAGAAAAATTCACACACACAATTACACATTTTATTCTTTCCGGTCAAAAAAGTTAAGCCTCTTGGCTCAACATTTGCAAACCATCATTTTAACACTGCAGAAAATTCCCCCAAATGCATGTTTAGATAACCTAAATATCTTAAGTAAGTAGATGGAAGAAGAAACTTGCTTAGCTTCTGAAATAGAACTTGAAAAGTGATGAAATAGCTTATATCTCTACACTGGTCATTGACTTCGCATTTGGAAATTGGTGTGTGTGTGTGTGTGTGTGTGTGTGTGTGTGTAGGGTGTGACAGAATTTGAGCTGGTTTCAAGAAAACAGAAAGTAACTTTTCCAAACCCTAAACCATACCTGACACTACAAACATCTCTTTTCAGACCCAGTGTAAGATTTGCTCTTTGTGAATGTTTCTCTCTGAAGTCTTGCTATCTCCCACCTTTAAAGCTGTCTACGGGTGGCAAACAAATTAGAGAATGGTTTTATTCCTAAGAGTTATTCAATAATTTTCACCTTCATAGAAGTGTGATTTCCTTTTCCAAAATGTATTAGAATTATTAAGAGGTAGTATTATGATTTTAAGAACCTATTTTCCCTTCATGCCAAATCCAAAGTAAATTACATTTAGTGTAAGGGTATGCATTAGATTATTTGGGGCTATATCAATATTGAAAATTTTCTTCTCAAAAATATTTTACTCTTAAGATATTGATTTTATTCCCAGAAAGGTATTTGCTGAATAAATAATATTTGGTAATAAAACAATTCTGCTTTCATGCATCTACAACATTCTTTTTAGTAGTAGCAAGAATTCAATCCACGTCAAACAATTGTTATAATATCACGAATTGCATAACTTTGGCCTGCGTTCTGCTGTAACTCATTTCCTGGCAGTATATAAAATGCCTTAGACGTAATGCCATAGAATATTCACAGGAGGACTGAACAATAGAGATAATCTAGTATAAGTCAGTCCCATGCCTTCCTTTTGAAGGAACTGAGGTGTGAGAAGATAAAATTTGCCCAGCTGGTCAGGGAGCTATCCACATACCAAAAAGAAAAAAAAAAAGAAAAAAAAAATTTGCCCAGGATCACAAATCTCATTTTCCAACATTTAAGCCCTACTAAAAAACAATTACTACATACTTTTGATGTTGAACTTGATATGAAAATTGTGATCTTTAAGGTCATGACTCTTAAGACAGAATAATTGACACACTTAAAAAATTGCAGAGTTGGACCTGAAATACACAAAAGAGGTATACCCCCACATTTTTATCCTCAATTCCCCTTTTGGGAAAAAGTGGCTGAAACTATCTGATCATTAAAAATAAATCATCACTCTTTGAAGGATGCAAAATTACTCTGATTGCTAAGATAAAATATCTCACTATTTCTATATATAATTCAATATTTCTCTTCAACAGAGATTGAATAGTATTCTGGGTGATTGAACTCTTGTTTTTACAATTGAGCAAACAGAATGGGAAATACATTTCAGGATCCCATTGTGGTATTTTTACTCAGCAGCAAAAAATTAAGTAAGAAATAAAACAGATCCTTGTCATATACTGTTCACTGATCTGGTGAACTTAATAAAAACTGGCCTTTAGTTCAATCTAGTAGATTAACTCTTGTTTCATTGACATTTACATCTTGGGAGCATTGAACAGATGTACAAATAATGTCATTTACAGAAGTTTAACCATTGCATTTCATATAAATTCTGCATAAAGTTCAATGTATTGACTTCATAGTCTTCAAATTTTAAAAGGCATATAGGAATAGTAAATACCAGTACATGTCCCCCCAAAATGTTAAAGACACTTGTATACATATGTGAAATCCATTTTGACTTGATGAAAACAAATTCTAAGCTATGAAAATATTACATCAAGTCATTTTGCATCTGATGAGGGAATTATACATTAATGATAGTAAATGTTAAAAAACACTTCAGATAAAGACCCAGGAAATTAACTTTAAATGAAGAGTTTAAGAAGTCACAGCCATCTAAAAATGTTAGTTTTTCACATAGCTGGTCACATTTATTTTCCTTTATTTGAAATTCCTGATCTTGTCAAAGGATAATATCATAAAACTCAATTACATAATTCAACTGTCTTTAACTCCCCGTTCTCCAAAAACCATCCCACCTAAAAAGGTATGTAGCTAATCTATCTTGATTTCTTTTTCTTTCAGCAAAAACTAAGTGTGAAAAGCTTTCAGCAGATAAAAATCATTTTATATAATGAAGCATTAAGTTGTTTTTTTCTCTCAATATTTTCAGACCTAATGCAGCTCAGTGTCCCTATAGAGAGCCCATGTATAATCTCACGCCTGGTATCTGCATCCCACTTGAGATTTATCTTGCTTTCAGCAAGTACTGAGCAGCGTTTTCTGAGTTATTTACAAAACATTCAACCTGGTTTAAATGATTAAATCATTTAATAATTATTACTGCCTACCCACTGCCTCTTCCAGTGTCCTTAACCCTCATCACCCCTCTCTAAAATGTGTCCCCAACATGCCTATTTACATGGCTCTCAGGCACTGGAGGTTTGCACGACCATCACATACCAGGTCTGTTTCTAACTGTGAAGAGGGCTGTTGGATCAGGGCAGGTTTCCTTCCACTGCGAGCTGAGTTTTGTCATGTTTCTGTCAACACGGGACCCTTGTATGCAAAGCTTAGACTATCGTCTCATGGTCCCACCTGCCTTGGCTCTGATTGATGTAACAACAGTATCTGTCATACGGACTGTTCTGCTTGTAGGAGCAAACGATGATACTGTCCTGGGGTACGAAGAAGATGCTGTCCTCAGGCTCCGGGCACTCGGACCTGTCCCAGGCTGAGCACTTGGTATCCAAGGCACTGTAGACGAGGGAGCTGCCTGAGGGACAGTAGCCGTCCAGGTATCTGGATGTCTCCTCCTGATGCGCGCTCTGGGCCAGGCTCTGGCATTCCCCTTCCATGGTGATGGAGCTGGCCATGGGCCCCTCAGCCTGCCCCTGGGGGGGAGGCTTCCCCCTGAGGCCCGCCTTCTTAGCCAGCTCATTCAAGCTTCCCTTGCCTGACTCCAGGTCTGAAGGGGTCCTCAGCAGCTCCACCACCTCCTTGTCCTTGGGTTTCCTGAAGCAGGGCAACTTTCGGGCCCATAGGAGCTCGTTTTCAGGCCACTGGGTGCAGCCCTCTGTCTTCCTGGCCAGGGCGATGGCTGCGATGCCTGGTAGGCAGATGGCTGGCCCGATGGCCAGGAGGGGGATGTTTCCCAGAGTCTCTCCTTTCATCCCAGAGACCGTGAACATGAAGCCAAAGACCAGGAAGACACTGACCAGGGCCACCACCAGCCCAGTCCTCGGGTTAATGTCATCAGGCCGCATCTTTCATTCCATCCAGGTTGGGGGCTTCCTGCTGGCCAGGGATCAGCGTTCCTGCCTCCGCTCGGAGGGGAAAGACACCATAGTGGGTTAGACACAAAATCCAAGTCCTTTCCCACCCACCAACTCCGTCTCTCTTACTCTGTCTCTGACCTGCCACTTTGCAGACGGTGTTGGTCTCTGTCTCTATCTTTCTCTCTCTCCCCCGTTTCAGTTGCTCTCTGTCTGTCTCTTTACTATTGTAACCTTCGTCTCTCGTGTGACCGTCCACCGGCGGGGGTCCCCGAGGTACCTCAGGTTTCTGCCGTCTCCTGGGAGCAGGGAAAGCAGCCAGTCCGAGCCTCCTCGGACACCTCCACGGCAGCTGTCCTCTGGTCGCTCTCCCTCGTTTCTGGAAGGAAAGCCTGGCTCTTCCCACGACTCTGCATCCAGGAGGTGGGACGTGGGAGCGCGTCTTCCCCAACAGTGCGGGTCGCGGTCCCCAGCCTGTGCGCGCGGGTCGCGGTCCCCAGCCTGTGCGCGCGGAGAGGCGGCGCACCCCGGCGCCGGGACCTGCGCGCCGATCGCGGGTGGTGGGGGGCGGGAGGACTTGGTCTGGGGACGAGGGGGCGCGGCGCGGGAGCCTGTCCGCGTTACATCACTTGCAGAGCAAGTTCATAAACAAAGGAGAACGCGTGGGGGCGCGGGGGGACCCCAGCGCGGGACCACCCGGGCAGAAGGCTCCTGGGCTGCAGTCGGGGTGCTTGGAGCAGCTGGAGCTCGTTCCGCTGCTGCCCAGGAGGCTCGGCAGGGCGCGGGACCCGCTTCTGTGTCCCGGGAGGGTCTGGGGTGCAAGCCTGCCCCTGACCCGAGACCGGAACTGCGGTCGCTCTGCCCACTGGGCTGCTGGGACCCCAGCGCCAGAGGTTCCGGCTGGAGATGCCACTCGGGGACCTGGACGCTTCTTAGTTACAGATCGATTGATAGCAGCTCCCGGGAGGTTCCCCGACCTCCCGTCTCAAACTGGAGGGTCTTGGGGCTCGGGGGGCTGCACACCTCCAGGTGCCGCTGTCCGCCGACGGCTGTGGGTCCTGGCGCTGGGCGACAGCCGACGGCGCGCAACCCGCTGAGGCCGGGGTGGGGGGCGGCTGCACCGGGGGGCGGCTGCACCGGGGAGCGCACAGGACCAGCGCCCGGGCTGAGTTAGTGCTGAGGGCTGGGCGCAGGGATTGCTCAAGCCTGGGGCAGCCACCGGACTCCTGCCCCCGGGTCTGCCAGCTTCAGGCCCTGGAGGGCTGGCCTTGGAGCCCGGGTCCCACTCCGACACGACTTCGGGGCCCGCCAGACCTGCTGGGTCAAGGAGAACCGCTGCCTCGCCCCGCCCCCGCCCCCGGCCCCGCCCTCACACTTCCCGCCCCCCGCCCCGCCCCCGCCCCGCCCCCGGCCCCATCCTCACACTTCCCGCCCCACGCTCAGCCCGCGAGGAGGAGGAGGAGGAGGAGGAGGAGGAGGAGGAGGAGGAGCCTGGACTGGGCAGGCAGCACAGGCCCACGAGCGTGCGACCCCGTTCCGGTCTCCTTCCCGCGGCTCCCCTCCCACTGAGCCCTCCGGCCCCAAGCACGACTGGCTTCGCCTGTGGTTCTTCTACAAGGTTTCACATGGAGGGGAGATGGAACGGGCGTATGGGGCACGTCTGTCATGTCCAGGCGCTGCCTTGGTAGAAAGATCTTGGACGTCCCAGTCTCCCCACGAGAGCCAGCTGTGTGCTCTTGGGGAAGTGACTTAATTTCTCTGAGAATCAGTTGACCCACTTGTATAAGGAGAACTTACTACCAGATATATGAAGGAATATTAGGAGGACTAAATAAATGGAAAGTTCATAGTACAATGCTCCTTACCTGGTCCTGTTGTCAAAATGGTTAAAATATATGTTTGCGTAGTACGAGGGGGACCCCAAACCCCCCACAATTTATTTATTAAAAATTGTGTATTTATTCTTGCATGTTTAAACTTCAGTCACTTTCAAAGTCCTCTCCATTTGATGCAATACACCCATCGAGACACTTTTCCCACAGCTCAAAACAGTTTCTGAACTCGTCGATTTGAATACCTTTTAGTGCTTTTGCTGTTTTTTTGTTTCACTGCTTCCACATGGGGAAAACGTTTCTCTTTGAGGACTTTTCTCACCTAGGGAAACAAAAAAACAGTCACTCCAGCTGCAATCAAGTGAATGGGGTGGGTAGGGCACTGGGGTCATGCCTTTTTTCGGTCAAAAACTGCTGAACACTCAGTGTGCTGTGGGCAGGTGTGTGGTCACACCACATATCTGTGTAAATCACCCATCATGAAATGGGCAAACACATCAAAAGAGTTTCAAAAAGAAACTCAATGAAGCTAAATGCAGCCTCTCCCAACACCAGCTGGTACACTGATGCAGATGGTCCCTAGAACACTCACCTGGCAGGGTAAGCCTGTACTACAAGGGGCCTGTCCTCCAGAAGATAATTCTGGTTTTTTCAGGTCCCTCTTCATATGCTGGTGTCTTTACCGAAAGTCTGCTCATTTAAATGTTAATCTCATCGAAAAAAACCTTCACAAAAACATCTAGAATGTTTGATTAAATATTTGGATACCATGGCCTAGCCAAGTCGACATGCAAAATTGAGACTCAAAATCAGTTTTACTGATGTTTCCTTTTACCTATACTCCTGTGTGGCTTGGCACGGCACTGCTCACCACACGTTCTCTTTGGTCTGGCATTTTCGGCTCAGCGTTATGCTTGTAAGATTCATACATGTGTGGCATGTGACAATGGTTCCTTCATTCACATTGTATTAATTATAACAATTTATTTATTCATTCTACTGTTGATGGTTTTATGGGTTGTTTCCAGATTTGGACTATTGCGAACAGTGTTCTTTTGAACATTTCTGTTGTGTGTGTATCTAGGAGAGGAATTTGCTGGGTCATAGGTATGCATCTCTTCAGCTTTAGTAGGTATGGTCACTTCCCCCACGCAGTTTCCAATTGATATCCCACCAGTAGTGTGTGGGCATACCAGTTGTTCCACATCATTGTCACCACTTGGTATTATCAGTCTTTTGAGTTTTACCCATCTAGGTTCCCAGTTAATCTTTGTGTAAACTGAAGGAAACCTAATTGGGATCCTTGATATTGAAAGATGTCAGTTGTTTTCTTCTCCACAGGCATCTGCCCAGCCTGCTTGCAGCTGAGCCTCTTATTATAATTAACCTCATTCCTCTCACTTATTTGAGTTCTCTGTTCCTAACTTTGTCCTAATATATTGTGGTTGTCGCCTGAAAGGATAGTCATTAATTTAGTGCTTATTTATTAACCACCTGCTATGCCCCATGGTGTCACTATCAGAAATAAAGCACTGGACTAATAGATCATATGTAGCACCTGAGGAATCGAGACAGGTGGTTTTCAGTGTTTTTATTACCCTGTTCCTACTAATATATTATTTATTTAAAAAACATACATGAAATAGAAAATAAAAAGATATGATAAATATAAAACGACAATGTTTTAAAATGTATCACTAACTGTGATAGTTCCATATTCCCATAACACCAAGGTATAATACACATTTCAGCATTTTTTATAGTGGCTGTAAATCCATTTTCAGTGTTAATCATTTCAGAGTTTCGAAGCTGACTTCTTGACAGATGTGATTAAATCATCATTGTTTTTACCTCCTAAAGTGACCAACAGAAAGCTTGTCCCATGAGTGGGAGAAGCATCAGCTCTGTCGTTTTCTTACTCATTCGGCTTGCATCGTTAGCATTATCTTCAATATGAGGTTTCTTTGCAGGAATTCTTTTTAGCCTCTCATGCATTTTGTGAGGTTAGTTTAATTGGAATTACATAACAGAACCCATATATCCCTTTAACTGGGTGCACATAAATTGCAATATGTTAGAATAAAGAGAAAGTGAAAAAAATAAGAAACAGAGTAGAACTTCCCATTTTCCCTTCAGGCCACCTCACACTTGTACCTGACACATGGCCTCTGAGGGCACCCTGGTGTCGACATAGTTTTTACCATTAGCAAACCTTGGTTCTGATTTTGAAAGATAAGGATGAGCACATTCCTAGGGTTTTCTTCTCGCACACCAGCTATGAACTGGAGCTTGCCTGGGGGTGTGTGAATCCTGCTGGAGACCACTGATCCGGAGTCCAAGGCCAGACAGCCTCTTCCCCTTTTTTCCCCACCAAGGACACCACCGAGCACTAGGACCTGAAAAAACACAAACAAGGAAACAAACCCGGACATTTGATTTTTCTATCAGTAACAATTTTAGACTTTTCCCTTAAGAATAGTCCCTTACCATTCCCATGATGAATTATCCTTTTTGTCACCTCATGGTCACCCAAATGCCATTTCATTTCACGAGGACACTGGGCACCTACTATGTACTGGACATTGTGACGGGGTAGTTCTTATCTCCCAGAGACTATTGGGTGGGGTGGCAGGGATTCTGGCATGGGAGTCAGAACAATGTAAATTTCTTCTTCTTTTTTCTTTTAAAGAGCAGTTTGTGGCAAAATATATGTAACATAAAATTTACTATTTTAACCATTTTTAAATATATAGTTCAGTGGCAGTAAGTACATTCACATTGTTGTGCAACCGTCACCACTGTCCATCTCCAGAACTTTCTATCATCCCAAACTTAAGCTCTGTACAATTAAACAATCAACATTCCCTACTTCCTTTGCCCTGGTGACCACTATTTCATTTTCTATCTCTATGAATTGGACTATTTTAGGTACCTTATGTAAGTGAAATAACAGAACATTATTTTTTTGCATTGATTAATTTTATTTAGTGTAATATCTTCAAGCATATGAGGTCTGTCCAGAAAGTATCCAGTAATATGAAAAATAGAGGCATTTTTGAGGAAGATACAAGATACAAGAAATATTGTGCATTGTACAATGATGCCTCAGTCCCCTTCAATCACCCGTTGCCTGTAGCTGCAGTGTTTTCATGCGCTGCATCTCTCACCTCACGAAGGACATTATTAATTGTTTGGCCTGGAGAGCGTACTTGTGATGAACAACACCCTCCCAATCAAAAAATACAGTTAACATGGTCTTGATCTTGCTACGACTGTCCTGCGCCTTCCTGGGGTGTTGGAGAACCAGGTGACTTCCAATGGGACGACTGGGCTTTCGTTACCGGATCATGGCCATAGACCCACGATTCATCTCTGATTATGATCTTCTTGAGGAAATCTGGCTCACTGGGAGCAGTTTGAAACAAGTCACTGCAGCACGATGTCCCTTCTGCTCTGGCAGCAGAAGCCGTGGAAGGCATTTTGCTACAACATATTCATGCCAAGATCCTGCATCAAAATCTCGGACACAGTAGGTTTGGAATGCCCCTGTCAGCTTCTAGTTCTCGCAGTGTCAGTCACTGATCTTTGTTGACGGCAGCCTGTACACGCCCCACGTTCTCAGGTGTTCTGCCTGCTCCAGGTCTTCCAGAACTTGGATCACTGTCAGCAGACTTGACCATCTTTGCAGCGTGTGTGCCGCACATTTATTTGCACAGCACTCACTGCATCATCCTCAAACCTTATGAATCATCCCAATAGTTTCTGCGGAGGAATGTTCAAGCTTAATGCAAACGTTGATGGAGATTTGTTGCTCTACGCGCAGTCATTTTAAATGTGACAGTTAGCCCCCACACATTCTCACTCAGCGGTGTCCAGCGCCCCCCGGACGGGTACCGTGAAGGCGTCGTCGTTCACACATGCGCATTCCAGGCCACGCGCCTGGGCTGCCAGGTTACATCAATGTCGTGTAAACTTTTCTCATTATATTGACAATGGCTAGATTTTTTCCAGACAGACCTCAGATATCAGAATTTCATTGCTTTTTATGGTTGAATAATATTCCAGGATATATAGTTTCATAATATGTATAATAGAGTGTATATGTGTGTGTGTGTATGTGAGTGTGTGTGTGTGTGTGTGTATGAGTGTGTATGTATATATACCACATTTTGTTTATCTATGTCTTTGCTGATGGAAACTTGGGTGTCTTTCATCTTTTGCTAGTTGGGAATAATGGTGCTATGAACATAGTTGTAAAAATATCTCTTTGAGTCTCTGCTTTGAATTTATTGGATAGACCCAGAAGTGAAGTTACTGGGTCATATGGTAAGTCTATGTTTAAGTTTTTGAGGAACCTCCAGACTGTTTTCCACAACAATTGCCCCATTTTTACATTCCCACCAGCAATGCACAAGGATTCCAATTTGTCTACAACCTGGTCAACACTTGTTATTTTCTGGGTTTTAGAAAATGTGGATTATTGTTCTGTTGTTCAACACCTCGCTTTGCTGTCCACATGCCAGGTGACCTTACATCACTTGGATTTTACCTCAGTGCCCTTTTTGAGTGTCTGGCTCTGATGATGGAAGGGGACATTTGTCCTCCAGACAGAGGTCTTCCGTACTTTATACTACTTTTCTTTAAAAAATCAATTTTTATTGCAAACTCTTTATGTGGCAGGCACAAACACTTATAGTTCTGGCATGGCACTTACCACAGTATATGGTAATTTGTTTGCTTGCATGTCTGCACACACTGGGAGTTTCTAAAGTGCAAGGAGGCTTCATTCCCGTGTGAGCTCCAGCACTCAGAACAAGTTTGGTGAAAGAATAAAGAAACCCCATTGTTAAGTAGGGATCTTAGAAGATATTATCGGTGCCTTGGCCAATCCCCTAAGCATTTATCTCTCCACTTAGGTTGCTTGCTGAAGACATCTGTGATTCTATTTGAGGTCTTCTGGCATTGGGAGAACACTGGTTTCAAGAGCAAGGAAGGTTGGACATTCCAGAAGTTTAATGCCCCCAAAGCTACCCTCAATAAAGGGTGCATGGGAGAGTTGGTGGACAAACCCTCTAGCTTCTTCAGCCCCTAGTTGGAATAACTGAGATCTCTATATCTCTCTCTGAGTCTCCTGGGGTACTGAGTTAATGTCTCACAGTGGTAGCTGGATTAATTCCACCCCATGCATTGGCTTCCTTTCATCCCTGTCTCAATTTTCCCAACTCTTTCTGTACTTTTTAGGATCACCTCCCAAGTAAACTCATGCACTTAAATCCCTGCCTCAGGGTTTGCTTCTGGAGGAACCCAAACCTTGCCTATCTTGAAGGATTGTTATGATAATAAAATGAAAAACACATGTAAAAGGCTTTGTGGTCTCAAAATATAAGTGGCATTACTCTTGGAATGAGTTATTTTTCAAGAGCGATGTGGTAAGTTGAATAATGGCCTCCAAAGATGTCCAGGTCCTACTTCCCAAACCTGTGGATAAAAGGATATGATTATGTTAGTATTGTGAGATGGGGAGATTATCTTAGATTATTCTGGTAGGTTCTTAATATAATCACAAGAGTCATTGTAAGAGGCGGGCAGAGGGAGTTGTGACACAAAATAAGAAGGCAATGTGACCACTGAAGGAAGGTGCTACACTGCTGGCATTGAAGATGGAGGCAGGGGCCATGAGCCAAGGAATGCAGGAATGCAGCGTTAGAAGATAGAAAGGCAAGAAAATGGGTTCTTTCCTAAGAGCATTGCCCCATGAACACCTTGGCCTAGTGACATTGACTTTGGACTTCCTACCGCCATAACTGTAAGAGAATACATGTGTGCTTTTTTAAGCTATCAATATGTGGTAGTTTGCCGTAGCAGCCATAGGAAACTAATATAAGGAGGGTCTGACTTACTGCTCCTAACCTACCCCAGCAGGTGGCAGTGTGGGGAGAAGGGGTAGCAGTAATTCCCATTGGCCTCCATGAATCCTGCTCACTCTTCAACCTGCTGCCCTCAGTAAGACCAATTTGTGCTGTCGTCATCCCTTTGGAGGCCAGTTCTTAACCACGGACTCATGAGGAGTTTTCACTGTTTCAAGGACAACCAAAAGAATGAGTCAGGGTTTTTTATGGGCTAATGGAAGTAAATCAACAGCACAAAAATGAAATCATAAATATGCATTGAGAAAGCTGAGTAGGGGAACTCTGAAGGCTAGCCCCAGTTCGTTCCCTGCTGTTATTAAAATTAACTTTAACCATCAACCATGTTCCTTTTCATGTCAGGACTCATATCCTCCACCAGCAATAAGATCTTCATTGTTGTTGTGGGCCATGTGTTTTCCTTTCATTTCCAGCCCATACCATGTAGGGAGTTCCTATGAAATGTACTTGTATGACTACCCCTTTCTTTCCCTTAGGATTCACAATAGGTAGGGAAATTCTTCATCCTTCTCATTCAGTGTTCAAAGCTGGACACTTCAAGACTTAAAACAATGTTTTTGAGATAATCAAGGGAATTTAAATATGGATTGATACCAAAGAATTGTTAATTTTGATAGGTGTGATAAGCATTACGGCTATGTTGGAAAAAAATCCATAGTTTTTAGAACTATGTAGGGGATGAAAAGATATAATAGGAAGAAAGGAGGAAAGGGGGAAGGAGAGAGAGAGAGAGAGAGAGGGAGAGAGAGAGGAATCAAGTATAGTAACGTCTTGATAGTTATTAAATTTAGGTGATGAATATGTGGATGTTTATTATTTTATTATATGTGTTTGAAAATATTTTATAAGATTTGCTGGAAAAATTAAATAACTAAATAGAGTCTTTAAAAAAGGTTTTCAGTGGGAGGCAGTTTCAAAAAACTTCTGAGCACAGGTTCTGGAGTTGTGTGGGTTCCATCTGGGCTCTTGTATTTACTAGCTGTGTGACCTTGGGCATGTTACTCAAACTCTCTTGTGCTCACTTCCCCTATAGGTAAAATGGGTATGATAATGGTACCTGCCCCAAAGGATTGTCAGAATCAACAAGGTACTACTCCTGCACAGTGGGAATACTGTCTGACACAGAGTACTGTAAGTGGTTATTATTATTATTTTAGTAGTAGCTATTATACTAGTATAGTTGTTCTCAACTGGGAGCAGTTTTGACACCCCCCAGGAGACATTTGTAAAGATCTAAAGACATTTTTGGTTATCACAACTGGAAGTGCTACTCCTGGCATCTGGTAGGTAGAGTTCAGCAATGCTGCTAAATGTCCTGTGCCACACAGGACAGCCTTCCACAACAAAGAATTATCTGGACCAAAATGTCAATAGTGTCAAAGTTGAGAAACCCCGCACTAGTATCACAAAGACATTGTAAAAATATTAGAAAATACAGCTAAACAAAATAAGAACAATAATGTCTCATAATTTCACCATGTAGAAATAATCAGTATTCAAAAGTAGAAATTTACAAAAAGAAAATATCTTCATCAAAATGAAGAGGCATAATAAAGAAAACGTCTCTTTATCTCACTGCTTCCAGTGGTGACCAGTCTTCATTTCTTTGAAACTATTGCAACTTACAGAAAGTTATTCAACCTCTTCAGACTTCTGGGAAATGTGGCATTTGACTAGACTATTAGCTTCTATTGGAATGCAACTGAATGAAACACAAGGAAACTATTTGAAGTCATTAAAGATTCACCTTAGAAATATTGTGGGAAACGACTCTGACACCAGTTTTCTGAGGAAAAATTTGATACAAAGGATTGTATCAAAATCCTTTTAAAAGTCCATATTCCTTGACTGGCAATTCCACTTCTAAGAATTCATCCTAAAGAAATAATCAGACAAGTGTGCAAAGGTGTTTGTACAATTGGTCACTGTTGTATAGTTTTTAATTGTGAAAAATTGGAAGTACGTAAATTGGAAACAACAGAGGGAGATTGGCCAATTATACTCTGGTGTATGTAGTAAAATACTATGCAGTCACTAAAAGAAGACAATGTTTATCTATGTATACTTACATTGAAAGATATTCATAATGTATTCAGTGAAAAATCTTCTCAGGAAAGGTCTGGAAGGGCTAATGTGTTAATGAGTATCATGCGAAAGGTGTAGGTGAACTTCAGCAAGCCTTGCTGGGAGGAGCTGGGACTCTGAAGGAAAAGGGCCAGAAGAGCCAGTGGCCCCTCTGTCTCCCGACATCCTATGGAGAAGCATGCTTGGACAACGTGCAGTTAGGTGCACTTATGGATTGTGCACTAGCAGAGAGACCTCACCCCTGTGGCTCTCCTTTTTAAAGGACTAAAGAGAGTGGCCTTGACCCTGGGTGACAAATGTTTTGCAGGTCAGGTACTGAGCAGTCTGTGCTTAGGTGCAGCTCCTTAGGGAGCCGCGTGAAGCACCTGGAGTCTTTGAGACCCTGGTCAGGGGGGATGTTGGTTTGGGCATGCCCCTCCTGCCACTGGGAGTATCAGTCAGTGGTTGCTCAAGTTCATTGCCAGCAGCAGAAAGAGGCCTGAGGATCAGCAGGTCTGCCTCCCCCTTTCATCTAAGCAGCCAGCTTCCTGTGTCTTAAATGAGGGGGTTGTCCCAGATGATCTCTAAGGACCCTTTGAGCTCTATTTTATGATCCTAATATTTTAATCCCTGTCAATGGTACTTTTTGTTGTGATGAAAGACCTGTAAACTTCCCTGGGGTTTCATTGGTCACGATAGTGAGGTTCACTTGCTATGATATCACTGGACCATGGGAGAGGTTCATCTTGGTATCAGAAAACACTTCCCCATCCTTCTCCCCCCTCTTTTCCTTCCTACATCTTCTCTCAGCCTCTCAGGAGGTGTATGTGGCTTAATTAATACAGATTAGTCAAGTGCTTTTGACAGTCTAAGGGTAAAGTCACTGTCTTGCTATGAATACTAGCCCAGGGGGAACTGAAATCACTCACAGCATTATTAGCTGATGTTAGTCTTCCTGCTTGTGTAACTTGAAGCCTATTAATTCTAATGTGCAACATCTGCTCCTTGGATTAAACAGTGGCCCAGGAGAACCCATGTGAATTCCCTGATTCTTTTACATAAATACTCCAGGGATGTGAGATGTGCTTGAGGCTGAGGGAGGGAACTGGGGCAATGACATTCCTTACAGGTGTAAAATGAAGTGTTTTGGAAGGATTCACACTCTGGTTGCAGGGACTTTTGGTGCGGGGAGGGCAGGGCACAGTGTCTACGAGCCTTGGGGTCAATGCCCTTCTCCATTTCTTTTCCTAGAGGGTATCTGAGAGCAGATGTTGAGATAAGGTCACTTAGGCCCCTTAGGGTGAGAGACAGTTTAACCAGCTCTGGCTCAAACCATCCCAGGCACACATTCCTCAAGAAGGACTGAGTGAACCCAAAGTCCTAGGCAGGAACTCTATGGCCTTGGGCAGGTTACAGACCTCAGATCTTCTAGTTTTTTCATCTGTAAAGTGGGGATAATATCTAATTCCTGGATAGCATGAAGATTAGATTCCACATTAAATAGTCAGTACTTGTGAAGCTCTTAGGAGAGTGCTTACAAGGAGCATGCCTCATGTAAGCATGTGCTTCGACACTTGTTAGTGCCTCCTCTTGCAGAATGGCAATGGTAACAGCTGTTGTTTACTAAGTGCTTTTGGTAACTTGGGCTCTGTGCTGAGCACTTCCATGTATTATCTCATTTAATCCTCACAACAACCCCGTGAGATAGCATTATTATATCTCCATTTTAGAAATAAGAAAACTGAGACATGGAGAGGTAAAGTAACTTGTACGAGGTCATACAGTGAATGGGATGAGTGACAGAGTCCATTCTCCTATTTATAAGGGTACAGTTGCCTTCCTCTCCTCCTCTGTAATTTCTCTAGGTCTTAGAGCTAACTTCCTCCAATTGTGACTTTAAATCAGAGGAGAAGGAACATTTGTAGATGACCTGCAAAAGGAGTCCACACTGCCAAATTCTTGGTATCTTGTGATTTGATATAGGGAGGTTGCAAGACACCTCAATTTATCATACTGTCCCTTCTTCCCCTTTCCCTCACTAACTGACAGTTCCCATTTGAGCACCCAAATCAAGGGCTTGGCAATACTATTCACATCCAAAAACGAAGTCAAGTGGTTCTGATTTAATTTTTATCAGACTCTATTCTGAAAAGCCCAGCATACCGTGTACTCCAGAATTTAACTTTTTTAGCCATGATGAAAAGAATGGGAATGGCAAAGTACAGCCAGTCAAGGAAGGTGCAGGGCTGATTGGAATTGCACATTTTGTGAGGTGTCATTCTTATTTTAACCCTCGTAAAGTTTTAATGATTCTAAAAGCAATGTGCTTAAAACAGAAAAATTTGAAAGCATAGAAAAATACAGGAAGAAACTTTACATCAATTGTTGTTCTACTAACACGATGCTGAGACGTCCACTGTGGGATGGAGGTTTATTTACCTCCAGCTCTTCCAAACAGTTGTGACACATGGTGGGGGTCTTCCAGCTATACATACGAGTATGTTTCCCTGTTTCTCATTTAATACTATAATGCAAACATTACATTGTAAATTATTTGAAATATACAAAGGTCAATGTTGATGTCTGGGTAATGCTGTCTCATGTGTAATCGACATTGTAAAGGAGAAACGCTATGATAGCTGTCAGTCAGTTTAGAAATAGAGCATGGCCAGTATTTTAGAGCCCCCTGTATCCTCCTCCCTAATTGCACCCCCCTTTCTTCCTGAAAGGTAACCATTACTTTGGAGAAAATTATTCTCTTACTTTACCAGCTGTGGTGGACCATTGCACTGGTGCCCCCTCACCCCAAAAAACCATGAATTTTTCTCTTCTGCCTTCGTGTAGTCCTCGCCCACATGGACTTGCTTTGGCGAATGGGACATGAATGAACCTGATGCAGAGATTGGATGAGTGTTTGCACATTAGGATAGAGTCTTTTGGAATTGTCCTTCTCTGAACTAGAAGAGACCACTAAAATAGACCACTATGCTGTGAGGAAGCCCAAACCAGCCAAGGGCCTGCATGTAGGCACCTCCTGTCCCATCAAATTATCCTAGCCAGCCCCCAGATATTGGAACCACTGGAGCTGAGGCTGCAGACAATGTGGAGCACAGACGAGCGACTCCTGTTTGCTCTCTGCGAATCCCTGACCTGTAGAATTGTGAGCAAATAGAATGATTAGTTTTGTAAGCCCCTAAGTTTTTGCTTGTTTTTTTTATGGCAGCAATGAATAACTGACACAACCTTTGTGTGTGTCTCTAAGCAATATATTATTTAGTTTTATCTATTTTTGGACTTCATATAAATAGAAACAAACAAGATATTTTTTTCTGAGTTTCAGGTGTACAAAACAACATAGTGATTAGACATTTATATACCCTACAAAGTAATCACCCCAATAAGTCTATTACCCATCTGACGTTGTACATAGTTAGAATGTTATTGACTATGTTCTTTATGCAGTACTACATTTCTCTGTGATAACTTTTAAAATTATAGTTGACTTTCAGTGTTATTTTATATTAGTTTCAGGTGTACAGCATAGTGGTTAAACATTTATATGATTTATGAAGTGATTCCTCCCATCAGTCAGTACCTGACACTATCTGTAGTTTTTATATTACTGACTATATCCCCCATTCTGTACTGTACATCTCCATGACTCTTTTGAAACTACCAATTTGTACTTAATCCTGTCACCTTTGTCACCCAGCCCTCCAATCCCGCACCCATCTGGCAACCATCAGTTTCTTCTCCATATCTATGCGTCGGTTTCTGTTTTGTTTGTTTGTTATTTTGTTCTTTAGATTCCACATATAAGTGAGATTATATGGTATTTGTCTTTTTCTGTCTGATTTATTTCAGTTAATGTAATACCCATGTTGTTGCACATATTAACTATTTTTCTTTGGTGACTTGTTCCTTTCATTAAACATTCTGTTTGAGACACACTTCCATGTTGTTCTGCATGGTTGAGCTTCATTCATTTTCTTTGATGAGCAGTTTTCTACAGTTATTTATTCATTCTACTGCTCGTGGACATGTGAGCTGTTTGGAGTTTAGGGCTATTAGAAACAAAATTATTAGGGACATGATTACACACATTTAAAATGGTCTGTATGCAAGAGTTTCCCTAAGGTATATTGGGAATAAAATTGCAGGGTTGAAGGATCTGTGCATGGTTAACTTTATTAGACATTGCCAATATAATTGTATCTCTTAATAAATCTGCATAGTGACTAATGAGCCTCTTTTTATATTTACTGGCCATTTGGATATCCTCTTTTCTAGAGTGCCAGCTCAAGTATTTTTCTCATTTTAAAATTCAGTTAGTTGTCTTTTTCTTGCTGGTTTTTCTTTATAGATTTTAGATATAAGTCATGTGTTGGTTATAGGTATGTGGTATAAATATCTTTTGCTCTTTTCACTGTCTTTTATAATGCCTTTTTGAGCACTTAATTTTAATGTCAGCAAATTTATCAGTATTTTATTTTATGGTTAGCTTTTAATGACTTGTTTAAAAAATTCATTTCTACCTCGAGTTCATGAGATAGTTCTCCTACATTTTCTTTTAAATGAGTTGACATTTAGGGTCTTAATACACCAGAAGTTTATTTTTACATATGAGGTCTGACAACTGAGTTCTCAAACTCGCTGCCGTGTGCTTACAGTGGCAGCACTGTACAGACAACTCGGTAAGGTGCCATAACCTTGGTGTATGTGTGTCTCAGCTGTGTTCGTGTCGATGTGTGATTGTGTCTTGCTGAGTGACGGTCATTATGGTTGTTGTTGCGTGTTTTTGTGTGCCATTGTGAGAATGTCAGAACTTGAATTAGAGCAACGAACAATCAATTTCTTCTTAAACTTGGCGAAAGTGGAAGTGAAGTCAGAGACATGTTAGTCCAAGTTTATGGGGATAATGCCATAAAACAACAGCAGTGTATAAATGAATTGAACATTTTTCTGAGTCGTGGTTCACTCTGTCTCCTGCCTTCTCTGTAATCCCACAAAGAGACACACTGTCTGCTCTTCTGCCTGAGCATTTCCCACCACCCTCCCCAATTCCCTCCCCTAATCCAACGACCTCCTTAGCTGACCTTCTTTCACCTTCACCATCAGGTCACTCCCTGCCAACAGAACCTTGTCGTACCTTGAAATCCAAATTGCTGGTGGACCATTCCCCACACCAGTTTTTTGCCTTTGCCCCTCTCCCACCACATGACACTCAGAGAGTGAATCCTGTTGTTGAACCAGA
>PVJL010013055.1:0-34018 GCA_004026885.1 Lyroderma lyra | reverse complement strand
CAATCAGGCAAGAGAAAGGAATCAAAGGTATCCAAATTGGGAAAGAAGAGTTCAAATTGTCACTATTTGCGGATGACATGATACTTTATATAAAAAATTCCAAAGACTCCACCAGGAAACTATTAGAAACAATTAACGAGTATAGTAAAGTTGCAGGATACAAAATCAATGTACAAAAATCAACAGCATTCCTTTATACGAACAACAAATCCACAGCAAAAGAAATGAGGGAGTCAATTCCTTTTGCTATCACAACAAAAAGAATGAAATACCTGGGAATTAACTTAACAAAGAACGTGACAGACTTATACAAGGGAACTATAAGACACTTTTGAAAGAAATTGAAACAGACTTTAAGAGGTGGAAAAATATCCCCTGTTCATGGATAGGAAGACTTAATATTGTTAAAATGGCTATTCTGCCCAAAGCAATCTACAGATTTAATGCAATACCCATGAAAATCCCACAATCATACTTTCGTGAAATAGATAAAAGAATTAGTAAATTTATATGGAACCTTAAAAGACCTCGAATTGCCAAAGCAATACTACATAAAAAGAATAAGGCTGGTGGCATTACACTTCCTGACTTCAATTTATGTGACAAACCATCAATACTGAAAAAGCTTTGTATTGGCAGAAAAACAGAAATATAGACCTATGGTACAGAACTGAAAACCCAGAAATAAATCCACAAACTTATGGACAAATAATTTTCGATAAAGGAGCAAAAAACGTACAATGGGGAAAAGACAGCCTGTTTAGTAGGTGGTGCTGGGAAAACTGGAAAAACATATGCAAAAGAATAAACCTGAGCCGTGAACTCACTCCATATACAAAAATTAACACAAAATGGATTAAAAACCTTCATATAAGACCTGCAACAATAAACTGTATAGAAGAAAACATTGGTAATAAACTGATAGACCTAGGAATCAAGGAAGACTTCATGAACCTGACATCAAAGGCAAGGGAAGTAAAAGCAAAAATAAATGAGTGGGACTATATCATACTGAAAATCTGCACAGCAAAAGAAACCATCAACAAAGCAAAGAGAGAGCTAATTGAATGGCAGAAAATATTTTAAAATAATGCATCAAATAAGGGTCTAATATCTAAAATATAGAAATAACTAATAATACTTAACAACAACCACAAAATATAACCCAATTAAAAGTGGGCAGAGGAACTAAACAGACAATTCTCCCACCAAGAAATACAAATGGCCAGCAGACATATGAAAAAATGCTCATTTTCACTACTTATCAGGGAAATGCAAATCAAAACCACAATGAGATATCACCTCACACCTGTTAGAATGGCTATTATCAACAAGACAAGGAATAACGAGTGCTGGAGAGGATGCGGAGAAAAAGGAACTCTGGTACAATTCTGGTGGGAGTGCAAGTCGGTACAACCACTGTGGAAGACGGTGTGGAGGTTCCTCAGAAAATTGGGAATGGAGTTAACATATGACCCAGCAATCCTCCTTTGGGGATCTACCCAAGAATCTTGAAAACCTTTGTCCGCAAAGGCTTATGTACCCCAATGTTCATCGCAGCACTGTTCACAGTGGCCAAAACATGGAAACAACTAAAGTGCCCTGCGACAGATGACTGGATAAAGAAGCTGTGGTACATATACACAATGGAATATTACTCAGCTATAAGAAAATATGAAATCTTGCCATTTGCAACAAAATGGATGGATCTGGATCCTCATGCTTAGCACAATAAGCGAGACAGAAAACACTAAAAACTGTATGATTTCACTCATATGCAGAATATAAAACTGAAAGCAGAAACAAAAAAACAAACAAAATGAACAAACAAACAAATAACCCATGGACACAGTCAGTAGTTTAATCTTTATTTGGGGATGAGTGGGGAGGGGAGAAAGTAGTGGGAGGGGTGTGAGAGGAGGGAGAGGGAGCTAAATATATGGTGATGGAAAGAGAAGTCACATTAGGTGGTGAACTTATTATACAACAAATTGACTATGCACTGTAGAATTGTATGCCTGAAACCTATGTAATCCTTGCTAACAGATGTTACCCCAATAAAGTCTCACAATAAAAATAAATTTAAAAAATTAAAATAATAAAAATGAAAATAGAAAGTACAAATTGATAGTTACAAAATAGTCTAGGGGATAGAAATTATAGTATAGGAAATATAGTCATTTATGTTGACATAACTGTATAATGCCAGGTGAGTACTAGATTTACTTCATGAGGATTACTTTTTAAGTTACATACATGTCTCATCAGTATGCTGCAAACCTGAAATTAATATAATATTGAATTTCTATTGTAATAAATTGATAAGTAATAAATAAATAAATACATAAATGATTGATAAGTAGTTTTTTATCAAATTTTTTTCTGATTTTGATTGTAGTTCTCTCTTTCTTTGCTTTTTAATTATCTGCTGTCTTCTTTTGCATTGATTACTTTCTGTAGTGTTTTGTTTGAATTTATTTCTCTTTATTTCTTGTATATTTCTTGGAAATTTTTGATTTGAGGATACCATGTACTTCCTGTATAACAAGTTATATTTATAGCAGTCTATTTTAAATTGATGGTCACTGAAGTTTGGACACATTCTAAAATTGCTACAATTTTTACTCATTCATCAAAATTTATGTTTTCTTCATTACTTTTTAGATTTTTGTCTGTGTTTGTGTTTATTCATTAATTTATCATTGTAGTTACACATAATCTTCTTACTTTTGCCTTTTAACTTTATATTAAGCTTATAATTGGTTGATTCTCTTCACTTACTAAGTATTTGCCTTTTTCAGTGTGAATTTTTTTCTGTGTTATATGTTGTTATACCTTTTTTTAATCTTTGTTTTCTAGTTAAAGTAGTCCCTATAACATTTCTTGTAATACTGGTTTACTGGTGATGAAATTCTTTATTTTTTTTGTCTGTAAATCTCTTTATCTCTCTTTTGCTTCTAAATTATAGTCTTGCTGTGTAGAGTAATCTTGTTTCTAAGTTATTTTTTTAACTGCATTAAATGTTTCTTTTAACTCCCTTCTGTCATAAAAAAGTTTCTGTTGAGAAATTAGCTGATTACCTGTGGAAGCTCCCTTGTACATAACTAACTGCTTTTTTTTCTTGCAACCTTTGATATTCTCTTATCAAAGCCATTTTAATTATGATGTGTCTTAGTGTGAGACTCTTTGGGTTTATCTTGTTTGAAACTCTCTGTCCTTCATGGACTTGTATGTCTATTTCCTTTGCTAAGTCAGATATGTTTTCTGTAATTAATTTTTAAAAAGGTTTTCAAATCCTGTTTTTTTTTTTTACTTTCTCCTTCTGGTACCTCTATGATGTGAATGTTGGTATCCTTGATGGTGTCCCAGAGATTGCTGAAATTATTCTCATTTTACATCATTTAAAAATATTTCAATAGCTTTTTAATTGTTAAATTTATTTGGGTGACATTGGTTAGTAAAAATTTTTCTGTCTGGCTTATTTCAATTAGCATGGTAATCTCAGGCTTCATCCATGCTGTCGCACATGACCGTATTTCATATTTTTTATGATTGAGTAATATTCTACTGTGTATATATACCACATCTCCACACAGTAATCTATGAAAGGACACTTTCATTGTTTCCATGTCTTAGGCATTGTGAACAATGCTGCAATGAAGATCAGGGTATATATATTATTGCAGACTAAGATTTTCAATGTTTTTCCCCATAGATACAGAAAAAAGGGATTATTGACTCATGGTAATTCTGTTCTTAATTTTTTGAGGAACCTCCACATTGTCCACCATAATGGTTGTACTAGTTCGCATTCCCACCAGCAGTGTATGAGGATTTCTTTTCCTCCACAACCTTTCCAACAATTTTTGTTTCTTGTCTTGTTGATAATAGCCATCCTAACAGATATGAGGTGGTATCTAATTATAGTTTTGATTTGCGTTTTCATAATAGCTAGTGAAGTTGAGCACTTTTTTATATATCTGCTGGCCATTTATATGCTTTCATGAGAGAAGTGTCTGTTCAGGTCCTCTGCCCATTTTGAAGTTGGATTGTTTGTTTTTTTATTGTTCAGTTGTATAAGATTTTATATATTTTAGATATTAGCCCCTTATCAAAGGCTTTGCTTATAAATGTTTCCTCCCATTCAGTTGGCTGTCTTTTTGCTTTGCTGATGGTTTCTTTCACTGTGCAGAAGTTTTAGTTTGATATAGTCCCATTCATTTATTTTTGCTTTTTCTTCCCTTGCTTTTGAGGTCAGGTTCATGAAGTCCTTGTTGAGGTTGAGGTCCGTAAGTTTAGTACCAATGTTTTCATGATACAGTTTATTGTTTTGGGTCTTATGTAGAGGTATTTAATCTGTTTTGAGTTAATTTTGGTATATGGTGACTGCAGTTCTGATTCATTCTTTTGCATGTAGTTTTCTAATTTTCCCAGCACCATTTACTGAAAACACTTCCTTTTCTCCATTGTATATTTTTCACTCCTTTGTCAAAAATCATGTGTTCATATATTTGTGGATTTATTTCTGGGATTTTTATTCTTTTCCATTGGTTTGTGTGTCTGTTTTTCTGTCAGTATCAAGTCGTCTTGACTATTGATGCTTTGATTAAAATTGGCAAGTGTGATGCCTCCAGCCTTAATCTTTTTATGTAAGATTGCTTTGATGATTTGGGGTCTTTTGTGGTTCCATAGAAATCTGATGATTCTTTATCTATTTCTCGAAAGAATGTCTGAGGGATTTTGAAAGGAATTGCATTAAATCTGTATATTGCTTTGGGTAATATAGATATTTTAAGTATGTTGATTCTTCCAATTCATGAACATGGACTATCTTTCTATTTCTTTGTGTCTTCTTCAATTTTAATTAATACTATCTTATAGTTTTTAGTATATAAGTTTCTCACATACTTTGTCAACTTTATTCCTAAGTATTTTATTCTTTTTGTTTAGATCACAAATGGTATTGTTTGTCTCATTTCTTTTCTGAAGTTTCATTATTGGTATATAAAGATGCAATAGATTTTTGCACATTGATCTTAAATTCTGCAACTTTACTGTATTTGTTTATTATTTCTAAGACTTTTTGATGGAGTCTTTAGAATTTTCTATGTAAAGGATCATGTCATCTGCAAAATGTGACAGTTTAACTTCTTCTCTCCCAATTTGAATACCTTTTATTTCTCTCTCTTACCTGATTGTTCTGGCTAGAACTTTCAGTATTATATTGAATATAATATTGACAGTGGGCATTCCTGCCTTGTTCCTGATTTTAGGAAAATGGGCTTCAGTTTTTTTTCCCATTCACTATAATGTTAGCTGAAGGTTTGTCATATATGGCCATTATTATGTTGAGGTACTTTCCTTCTATACTCACTTTATTAAGTGCTTTAATTATAAATGGATGTTGTATCTTGTCAAATGCTTTTTCTGCATAATTGGTGTAATCATATGGTTTTTATCTTTTAGTTTGTTTATGTGGTATATCGCATTGATAGAATTACATGTGTTTTACCATCCTTGTGCTCACAGGATTAATCCCACTTGATTGTAGTGTATAATCTTTTCAATGCATGTTGTATTCTATTTGCTAATACTTTATTTAGGATTTTAGCATTTGTGTTCAGCAGTGATATTAGACTACAGTGGGGTTTTTTTGTTTGTTTTTTAGTTTGTTTGTTTTTTGCTATCCTTTCCAGGCTTTGGTATTAGGGTTCTGGTGACCTCATGAAATGAGTTGAGAATATTTCCTTTTATTCAATTTTTGGGAAGAGTTAGAGGAGGAGAGGCATTAATTCCTCATTTAATGCTTAATACAACACATTGATGAGGTCATCTGGTCCTGGGATTTTGCCTTTGCAAAGGTTTTACATGATTATTTCAATTTCTTAATTGCTGATTGGTTTATTTAAATTATCCAATTCTTCTTGGTTCAGTCTAGGTTGTCTATATGTTTCTAAAAACTTGTCCATTTCTCTAAGTTGTTAAATTTGGTGGCATATAGTTTTTCTTAATATTTTTGTATATATCCTATGCATTTCTATATATCAGTAATAATTTATCCCCTTGTATTCTAATTTTGGTTATTTGTGTCTTTTCTCTTTGTTCCTCAGTGAGCTTAGCCAGGGATTTTTAAATTTTATCAATTCTTTAAAGAACCAGCCCTTTGTTGTGTTAATTTTTTCTATTATTTTTCTGTTCTCTAGTTTTCCTAATTTTTATTATTTCCTTTTGTTCTGCTTACTTTGTTTTTCTTTTTAGTTTTTTATTTAAATATAATTCTTTAAGAGCAGTTGTTAGATTGTTTACTTTTGATTTTACTTTTTTCTTGAGATAGGCCTATAATTATATGAATTTTTTCTTATTACTGCTTTTGCTGTGTTTTAATAATTTTGATACATTGTATTTTCATTGTCATTAGTTTCTATGTATTTTTCAATTTCATCTTTGATCCAGTCATTAGTTAATAACATGTTGTTTAATCTCCACGTGTATTTTTTTATTCTGCTTTCTTTGTGCAGTGATTTCTAATTTCAGAGCTTTGTACACTTAGAATGCACTAGTTATGGTTTTATTCTTCTGGAATATGCTGAGGCTAGTTTTATGTCCAGCATATGGTTTATCCTTTAGAATGTTCTATGTACACTAGAGAAGACCATAGAGTCTTGTGCTATAGGATGGAGTTTCCTTTAAATGTCAAGTATGCCCAATTGCTTAAAGTATTATTTAAAGATATTTCCTTATTTGTTATATTTTCTGTTTGGATGATCTCTCCATGGCTGTCAAGGAGATATTTAGGTCCCCTAATGTAATTGTGTTTTTATCAGTTTTCCCTTTTAGATCTGTTAGCAGTGTTATTATAAATTTTGGTGCTTCCTGACTGGGGGCATATATTTAATTAGGGTCATGTCTTGTTGTTGTGTGTCTACTTTATCATTATGAAATATTTGTCTTTGTTTCTTATTACCTTTTTCATTGTAAAGTCTGTTTCATCAGATATAAGTATGGCTACTGTTGCTTTTCTCTGTGCCGTTTGCTTAGAGTGTTGTTTTTCACCATTTCACATTGAGTCTTTGTTTGTCCTTGTGGTTGAGATGTGTCTTTTGGAGACAACATATAGATCGGTTTTGTTTTTTTAGTACAGTTAGCTATTCTGTGTCTTTATTGGTAAGTTCAGTCCATTTTTATTGAGGATGATGATTGGTATGTGAGGATTTCTAATGGTCATTTTATCTTCTGCTTTTTTGGTAGCTTGGTGTCTTTATTTCTCCTTTGTTATTTTCTCACTGTAAATTTTTTTGTTTTATTGTGTTCTATAATTATTATTCTATTTCCTGTTTATTTATGTGTCTTAGTTTTGTGTTTATTTTGAGTAGTTACCATGAGGCTTATAAATAAAAATTTTTCATAAATGTTGTTAGTGGTTCCTTTTCTTTAGAATGTTTTGTATGTTCATTTTCTTTTGGAAATTTAAACTTTTACTTTTGTCATTTTTATGTTATTGTTGTCCCAACTCGTCTCCATTTATTTTGACATTTTGCTTTAGGTTGAATAGTCTCCTTCAGTATTTCCTTAAATGCCAGCCCCTTGCTGGAGAATTCTCTTAGCTTCTGTATGTCTGAAAAGCTTTTCATACCTCCTTCATATAAAGGATAACTTTGCTGGATAGATTATTCTTGGCTGATAGTTTCTCCTTTTCAAAAATATTTTGAAGTCTTATTATAGCCTCATCAGCTTTCCTTTAAAGGTTTTTTTCCTTCTGACTGCCTTGAGAATTCTTTCTTTGTTGTTTACTTTTGACATCTTCAGTATAATGTGCTTTGGATTAGGTCTGCTAGAATTCATGTAGCTAAGGGTTCTTCTTGAATTTGGGGTTCTATTTCTTTCCACAGGCTTGGATCATTGTCATCTTCTGTATGTTTTAGTAAGCTTTCTGTAGAATTCTGTTCTGCAACTTCTGGTATTTCCATTATTCTAATGTTGCTTTTGCTAGTGAAGTCAGGTAATGCTTGTGGAGTCATTTTATTTCTTTTGACTTTCAAATTTCTCTCTTATTCCTTCTGTAACATTTCCACATTTTTTACCTTTGCTATCACTAATTATTTTCTCCATCTGGTCAACGCTGCTTCCTATGGTAGTTATTTTATTTTTTATTTCTCTTATTGCGTTGTTCATCTTGAGAATTTCTATTTTATTTTTGTTTATAGTTTCAATTACTTTTTTAAAGTATTCCTTTTAAAACAAATATCCTTTCTGAGATCATTTAGCTGTGTCTGAGTACTCTGCCTGCATTCTTTGAGCTCTCCAAATGTCTTAAGAACTGCAGTCTTGAAATTTTCTGTCATTTAGATAATATATTTCTAAATCTATAAGTTCCTTTCTGGAAATTTTTCATTTTCTTACTGAGCAGCTTTATCTCTAGGGTACTCATTGATGTTGATGCTCCCCCTCCCTAGGCATAAGGACTTTTCTCCTGGCAGATAAGGTGATGGTTTTCTTCCATTTCCCAGTTGGTGTTGATGGAGTGTGTTACAGTATTTTCTCTTGGTTTTTTATTTTTTTTTATTTCTGGGAGCTTTCCTGGAAGCTGGGCCTCCATTCCCTTATCCTGTTACCCTGGTCTTAATGCACCTTCTTCCTGGGAAGATGTGGTGGGTGTTGGTATGCTTTAGAGATCAGTGTAGGCAGAAGCTGCTGCTCTCATGTTTTGCAATTTTTCTGAGCTCTTCTGCTGGCTTTTGCAGGGGCAGAGCTGGTTGGGAAAGGCACAGGTTTTTTTGTAGCACAGGATAATTGTGGTTTGCCATTTGCAGCTGGCTATAATGCAGACCCTTGAGTGGATTTGGAAGGGCAAGCTTTAGGAGAGTGTTAGTGGATGCAGCCAAGCTCTGTGTCCATAGTTTCTTCCTGGTGGTTAGTTTTGGTTACAGCTGCTGTGTGTTTGGATGTCACTCCACTGGGTGCTGACTCAGCCACAACACAAAGCTATTCCTCTGTCAGGAGTGTGCAGAGCAGTGTGGGTTGGTGCTGTCAGCTCCATTTTTTCTTTTCTCCTGAGCCTGAACTTCACCCAGGATTATGTTTTTTTTCTGCTCAGCATTTGCACAGCTGTCAGATCATAGTTTCTAGCTTGCTTAGGCCTCATTTGTTGTTGATTCAGCACTCTGGTTCCTGCCAGCTCCCAGCTCCAAGCACACCATGTTCTTGTTATGGCCCTATTTTCCCAGTGTAGTTTAGCACAGCTTTGTTCAGGCCTTAACTTGTCCAGTGTTCAGCACTCCAGCTGGGGCTCTAGTTGCTTTGGCTCAGGGTTAGGCTTAAACATGTCTATGGTCTCATGGGGCTTCAGCCACATGCACCTCTGCCCTTATCAGCTCTTGGCATCCAGCCCACACAGGATTGTGCTGTGCTTTGGCCTGTGTTTCCAGGACTCCACCTAGCCAGCCCTGGGTGGCGTTTTTCTGCCAGCCCTGGGTTATGTTCCACAGCCACATTTCTGCACTATTTTTTTCCTTTTTCTCCCATTCACCTCCTTTTTTCTGACCATTAGGTTTTTTCTTGCAGTGGGTGGATCTCTCAGCTGATCCTGTGTCACTTAGGGATTCCCTTGTTTGATTTTAGCTGTTCAATTTTTACTTTTTAGGAGAGGCTCCAAGAATCTTCTGTAATGCCACCATCTTGATCCTCTTCCTTGACTTAGAACTGTTCGTGGTGACCAACTCCTTTCTTGTTGCTGCTCTTTGGTCTCAGTTTCCAGGGGCCAACAGACTTTACCCACTAGGACCCTTCACCAACTGGCTCCAGCAGAGGAGGGATGACTACTTCCTGGCTGGCCTCAGGATCAATGGTAGAGAGCCCTCAATGGTTCCAGACCTGCTCATGGAGGCCTGAGCCAACCCACACCTTCATGCTAATCCCAGCAGTAAGTGCCACATTTGGGCTTAAGCCAGAAGACATCTCAGGCAGTTACACTGTGCAGCCCTGTCTGCTGCTCCCCAGAACTCCTCCATGTTGATGTTTGTTATTTTAATTGCTTGATTTCTGCTACACCGTCTGCCAGATCATTTATTAAATCCTCTGCTTTATCTAATCTGCTGTTGATTCCATCTAATGTATTCTTTATTTCAGACTAGTTCTCTGTTGACATTCTCAATGAGTTCATTTTTCATTGCCCAACTTCCTTGAGCATCTTTATGACCAGTATTTTGAGCTCTGTATCTGATAGACTGTGTGTCTTTCTTTTGTTTAGTTTGTTTTTCTGAAATTTCCTCTTGTGTTTTTTATTTGGGACATGTTTCTTTGTCATCATTTTGACTGACTTCCTGTGTTTGTTTCTGTTTCAGGCAGAGCTGTTATGCCTCTTAGTCCTAGTAGAGTGGCCTCATGTAGTAGGTGTCCTGTGGGGCCCAGTGACACAGTCTCCCTGACAGAGTGCCTGAGTGGTATCCCTTGTGTGGGTTGGGGGTATCTTCATGTTGCTGTTGAGCCTTGATTGTTTTTAAAATATCAGTGGGTGGGATTGACTCTTAGGATGATTGGCTGTGGGGGCTGGCCATGACTGTAGTAGACAAGTTATTGTGTGGGGGCTGACCCCATAGAATGTGAGTTGTTTCAATGGGGCTCTGTTGCTAGCCAGTCCACCTTTAAGGTGTGTTATTTTTGGAGCTGGTTGGGTGTTCTTCTGGTGTGGTCTGAAGCAGGCCATCAGGTATATTGGTTCTAAGGCCTCTTGGGAGAAGCTCAGCTCTTAGCCATGGTCAGCAACCATTTGTACCCAGCTTACAACCACCTGGTGGGAGCTACAAAAGTATCTGTGATAGTTTTCTACTTGTGCTGGCCTTGGAGGCACTTGAGAGAGGCTATGCTGTGAACTGAGTCACTACTGCTGGGCTTTGAATCCATCGATGGGCACCATAATATCAGTTTAGGTCACCTGCCACTTGTGCCTGGCTTGTGGCCACTTAGATGAAGCTATGTTCTAAGCCAGGGCTGGGCAAGATATTAATTGTGATCCACCAGTGGACTTCCAAGCAATTTTTGGGTGATTGTCTGAATGATAAAATAAATATCCAATGGATTGCAACACTTGGAGAAGTAGTTTTTGCCCTGAAGAAGTCGGTCCCATCCTGTTCTGAGTCAACATTAGCCACAACTCATGCCAAATATGGGGCCACCTGATGGCTGTTGCAGTGCAAGTAGAGACTGCTTCCTGCTTGTGCCAAACTTGGAGCTGCTTAGAAAGAAAAATGGGGCATGGTAAAACCAGCTGCAATTTGTTTGGGGTTTGTGCAGCTTTGAAATTTTAGAAAAGCCCACACACAGCATGAGCCAAGACTGGCCATTCTAGTGGAAAATCTGGGTGAAATGGTTCAGGCCAAGCACGTGAGTTGGGTGAGGTTGAGTCTCAGGGAATCAGCGGGGCAGGTTGAACATCTTTGGCAAAGTTAATGGAGAGCTCCAGATTTGGTGTCTACCTGTGCTTTCCAGTTGGGTGGGCATAGGGTTAAACCAAGAAACAATAGTATCTGCCAACACTTCTGTACCTGGAGAGACCTCTGCCCTCTAGCTCCTACCTTAAAGTTAGTCAATTCAGCTTCTTCCTTATGCCTCTGGCACTTTTTGAGTTTCTGCCCCAGTGCTGGAGCTCAGAGAGAGTGAGTTTGTGAGTGAGTGCATCTGTGCATGGTTCCTTTAAGACCTACACAGCTTATGTATCCAGCAGCCTTCCATCTTACTCAACTGTAATACACTGATGTACATAGTCAGATGTTATGGATACTTCTCTTTTCGTCACTGGAGCCCTGGGCTAGAAAGCATGTTGTGGAGACGTGACACCTTATTTCTCAAAAAAGACCTCTGCAGCTGAGATATCGCTGCTGTTTATTAATTGCCACACTCTGGATGTGAAACCTGGTCATTTCATGTCTCTACTTCTATCAGTCTCATTGTATCTTCATCTTTATATCCTCAGTTATAGGACTTCTATTTAGCTAGTCTTCAGATAGTTTTCAATAATGGTTGTCCTATAATTTTATTGTAATTTGGATGTGGTTTTGAGAGGAGGTGAGCACAGTGACAACTTACTCTACCATTTTGACCTGATGTCCTAAGCATTTTTTATGTCTTATTTATTTTCTTTGCAAATATTTTATTTGTTTCTGATTATAAGTTAGAGGGAAAGACAATCAATTCCTGTGACTAGTTGGCTGTCTGTAAATGCCCTTGTGTAGCACCAGGTTCATTCTCTCCCCAAGTGTTCTCTCACATCCTAACAGATGAAGAGTGTAGTATAGTACCTGAACATATGAAAAAATTTAAATTTGTGTTGTCCAGCTAACTTGCAAATACTGAAAATAAATCAGCTGTTTCAACTGTTGATTTTCTAAAACTCTCATAAACAAGGTCACAGAAAAATTATTCCTGTATACCTCTTAGAGTCATTAAAACTTTTAGAAGTTTTTTTTTTTTTTTTTTTTTTTTTTTTTTTTTTTTTTAACAATAGTGACTAAGGCCTCTTCTATGTTCCCAGCCTTCTAAGGTCCAGGCTGCCCATCGCCCCTGGAAGGCAGCCCCTATGCGTTTTTCACATCCACAGGCTGCAATGGACGAAGGGCAAACCAGGCCAATAATGAATAATTAACAGTCAATTTTTATAGAGCTCAGACAAGGAGACTATGATCTTGAGAACCTCTGTGTATTTGTGTATTTGTCAATTTTCTTCTTCATTTTTTTTTGTTCATTTGTTTGTTTTGTTTTTTGGCCTGTTTTTGTAGCATCATGAACTGTTTTTCTTTCTTTTGGTAATGGATATTAATCTTCTCCTTCCTCTTCTCTTCTCAAGTGACTGTAACTGCCTTGTACTTCCAGCTAACTTTATGAGCCAAGCACCCTAGCTAGGCAAATTTTCATGTAGGTCTCAGATGCAAACCATTAAGGACAACAGGAACCACCATTCACTTTTTGATCATTGGGTGGCAGGATCCCATCAAACACCTTGAAGTGGTCCAGTGCAGCCTGGCCCTGCTTGGTTTTATGGGGCAGCATGCCACACATGGCCTGACATGGGGGCTCAAAAGTGTTAGGGACCTTTTGATGAGTTGGTGTTTCACAGCATGTAAAGGAAGGCTAGGTATTTCAACTTGTTTCTGTAGAAATTGACAGAAATGTTAATACCCTCATTGTACATTACCACCACCTTTCAGCCCAGCAGTACCTGCTTGGTTGACTACGATGGCCATCAGGCAACACAGGAGATGGTCTCAGACATCAATAACAGGATCTGCTCCTCTATAATCTTTGGCAGCCACCTGGAAAAGCATCTCTTATCTTTTTGATGAAAGACATTTTAACAAGCATGAGAAGATATTTCATTGTGCTTTTGTTTTGTATTTCCCTTATGATTAATTATGTTGACCATCTTTTCATATTCCTGTTGGTCATTCATATATCTTCTTTGGAAAAATATCTATTCAGGTTCTTAGCTAATTTTTTATTTGGGTTATTATTACTAATATTATTTTTATTATTGAATTGTATGAGTTCTTTATATATTTTCAATATTAAACACTTACTAAATGTATACTTAGCAAATATTTATTACTATTCTCTATGTTGTCTTTTAAATTTTTTAATTGATTCTTTTGCTGTGCAAAGGCCTTTTAGTTTGATGTAGTCCAACTTATTTTTTATTTTCTTGCTTGTGTTTTGGTGGTCATAACCAAAAATTTATTTCCATGACATGTGTCAAAAAAGTTTTTAAAATATATTTTAGGAGTTTTAAAGTTTTCAGTCTTATATTTTAGTCGTTAATTCATTTTGATTAACTTTTGTAAGTGGTGTAAAAGAAGGATACAGTTTAATTTTTTTACATATGACTATTCAATGTTTCCAGCACCATTTATTGAAGAGATTGTGTTTTCTCCATTGAGTATTGTGGGCTCCCTTGTCATATAGTAGTTGAATGTGGATACATTGCTTTATTTCTGGGTGCTCTCTCTCTCCTTTTTTTTTTTTTTTTGTAGTTTCAATTTCTTTGTTAAACTATTTCTTTTGTTAGCAGATTTCCTTTTTGAGATCATTTAGCTGAATCTGGGTACTCTGTCAGCATTCTTTTAGCTCTCTTTGTGTTTTAAGTAGTGCAGTTTTGAATTCTGTGTCACTTAGAACACATATTTCCAAATCTTTTGGTTCCTCTTCTGGAGATTTTTCATTTTTTTCTTCTGAGTGATACTAAACTTTAAGGTATACTTGTATTTGATGTGTTTTTTTTTTTCTGGATGAGGACTCTTTCCCTGGCAGATATGAAGAGGTCTTTCTTTCATACCAGTTGATGTCGCTGCAGCATCTTACAATATTTTCTCTTGGTTATGCAATCTTTTCACTCTAGGAGCTTTCCTTTAAGGTGAGCTTCTCTTCTTTGACCCAGTCATCTAGGTCTCAATGCATCTCGTCTTTGGGAAATTGTGGTGGGTGACGGTGTGCTATGCCTCTAAGATCAGGGCTGGGAAAAAGCTGCTGTGCCTATGTTTTTCAGTTTCCCTGAGCCCTCCTGCCAGTTTCCATGGGGATGGGGTTTGTTGGGAAAGATGCAGGCTTGTTTGTATCGCAGGGTAATGACAGTTTTCTTTGCTGTAAAGCAGGCACTAGGTGAAGTTGGGGAGCAGGGAGAAGTTTGAAAAAGAGTTAGGGAAAGCAGCCATGCTCTGGGTCTATAGTTTCTGCCTGTGGGTGAAGGCAGTGTTGATTAAAGCTGCTTTGTTTCCTGGGCTCACTCCCCTGGGAGCTGGTAACTGTTTTACTAACCTGTTCCTCCCCGTTAGAGCACCTGGAAGGGCTATGTGGGGATGCTCCAAGAAATAAAAGCCTATTCCTCTGCATGCACACACCACGCAGAGACAGAACAGCCTTTTCCTCTGTTGGTAGAGCACAAGGCATCCTGGCAGGATGCATAGAAAAAAAACAAACAAACCTGTTCCTTCACTGGTAGAGCACAGAGCAGGCCAAGGCAGTAGGTGTCATAACCTACTGAGTTGTTTGTACAGTGCTATCAATGTGATTGCATGGTGGCAAGTTTGAAAACTTAATTGTCAGATATTGGGTATGATGACAGCTCTGAGGGTCACTCCAGAGAAAGAGTTCCAAAATTGCTTTGAAGAGTGGACCAGGCACAGGAATCTGTGCGTAACTTCCCAAAGAGAATACTTTGAAGGTGACCATAGTGATATTCAGCAATAGGTATGTAGCACTTTTTCTAGGATGAGTTTGCAAAATTAATTGTCTGACCTTGTAGATAGCTTTCAATAGTATGGATATTTTAACAATACTAATTCTTCCAATCCATGAACACCAGATATTTTTCCATTTATTTTGCCTTGTTGAATTTCTTCATCAACATCTTATAGTTTTCAATATAGTTTATCACATCCTTAGTTACATGCATTTCTAAATATTATATTGCTTTTGATGCTATTGCGATTAGGATAATTATTTTAATTTTTAAGATAATTTGTTGTCAATGTACAGAATACCTACTAATTTTTGTATGTTAATTTTTTATTGTGCAACTTTACTAAATTTGTTGATCATATCTAACAGCATTTTACTGGAGTTTTTAAGATTTTCTATATATATAAATGGAAATGGAGATAATTTTACTTCTTCCTTTACTTTGCCTACTTGTTCCAGCTAGAACTTCCAGTACTATGTATTGTTTTCAATTCAACTCAACAAACATTTATTAGGCATTTATTACATACAATGCACTTGCCCAGTGCTTTAGATTCAAAGATTAAACAAGTTCTACATTTTGCCCTTAATTCAGGAAAGGTTTTTTACGGTTTTCTCTAATATTGTCTTTATTGCATTTTATGTTTCTCTTCCTTACCCCTTTAACATCTAATATTTTCTATTCCTTTCTCTCTCTCTCTCTTTCTCTCTCTAGCTGTATCCTGAGTAATTTCTTTAGATTCATGTTCCAGGTTCCAAATTCTCTTTCTATCTGCATCTACTCTACTTTTACTCATTCACTGTGTGCCTAATTTAATAATTATATAATTCCTTAGGTTATTTGAGGGTATGGGGGAAAGGGATGAGAGACAAGAGACAGGGTCTCAAATATATGGTGATGGAAAGGAAACTGACACTGGGTAATGAACACATAACACTACACATAGATGATGTATTGTAGAATTGTACACCTGTAACCCATGTAATTTTTACTAACCAATGTCACCCCAATAAATTTAACAATAAAAATATTACTAGTAGAAATACAAAATAAATCTAAAAAGACAGAGAAAAATTGAGAAGGAACAGTATTATATTGAATTAAAGTGGTGAGAGAGGGCACCTTTGTCTTGTTTCTGGTCTTAGAAAAACAGCTTTCATTTTTTTTTTTTAATTTTTGTTGAGTACAATTTAGCTGTGGACTTGTCACATATGACTTTTATTATGTTGAGTTGTTTTTTCTATACTCAATCTGTTGTGTGTTTTTATAATGAAAGGATCTTGTATTTGGTGAAATGTTTTCTCTGAATCAATCTATTGAGATGAACATAAATTTTTATCTTTCATTCTATTAATATGGTGTATTACAGTTATTAATTTGCATATGTTGAAGCAAGTTTATATTCCATAGATAAATTCCACATAGACATGATGCACAATCTTTTTCATAAGTTCTTGAAATTGGTTTACTAATACTTTGCTAAGAATCTTTGCATATATGTTCTTCAGAAATATTGTCTATAACAAGTTTGTCCAACTTGTGGCTCATGGACCACATGCAACTCAAGACACCTTTGAATGTGGCCCAACACAAATCCATAAACTTTCTTAAAACATTACAAAAATTATGTATGGATTTTTTTTTAGCTCATCAGCTATCATTAGTGTTACTGTGTTTTATGTGTGACCCACGACAGTTCTTCCAATGAGGCCCAGAAAAGAGAAAAGGTTGGACACCTTTGGTCTACAGTTTTCTTTTATTCTTGTGTCCTGATTTGGTTTTGGCATCAGGATAATGCTGGTTTTGTAAAATCAGTTTGGAAGTTTTCAAATTTTGGAAGAATTTAAAAAGGATTGGCATTAATTCTTTTTTACTATTTATTAGAATTCACTATAAAACCATCTGCTTCTGGGATTATCTGTGTTTGAAGGTTTTTAATTACTGATTGAATCTCCTCATTTGTTGTTGGTCTATAGAGACTTTATGTTTCTTCGATTTAATCTCAGGAGATTGTTCAATTCCAGAAAATTATTTCTTCAATGTTATCTAATTTGTTGGTGTAGAATTCTTCTAGTAGTTTATATAATTCTAGCTTTTCTATAGCGTCAGTTGTATTGACTCCTCTTTCATTTCTTATTTTATTTGAGTCTTCTCTTTTTTCACCATTGTTAGTATCAATAGAGGTTTGTTAATTTTGCTTATTTAAAAAGACAAATCTTTGTTTCATTGGCATTTTCTATTGTTTTTCATGTTTATATTTTATTTATTGTCACTTTGATTTTTATTATTTTCTACTTTCTGCTTAGAACATATTTTTCTTTTATTTTCTAGTACCCAGATGTGTAAACTTAGGTTGTTTATTTGTAATCCTTTAAATTTTCTAAGGTATGCATTTATCACTATGAAATTTTCTCTCAGAAAAACTTTTGATATGTTATGTTTACATTTTAATTTATTTTTAGATAGTTAAATTTCCATATTGTGCTGTTTAGTTTCCACATATTTTTAGATTTCTTTTTGGTTTACTTATATTGTTAATTTCTGGTTTTCTATAATTGTGGCTGAGAAAAATATTTGGTAGATTTCAGTCTTCTTAAATTGACTGAGTTTTTGTGTGTCTGATCATATGATATATTTTGAGAAAGTTCCATGTGCACTTGAGAAGAATATGTATTCTTCTATTGTTAGATAAAATGTCTTACAGATTGTCTGTTAAGTCCACTTGATCTTATATATGGTTCATGTCCATCATTTTCTTGTTTGCTTTCTATCTAATATATTTCTATTATTAAAAGTGGGTTATTATTATTGTACTTTATCTTTATCTTCTTTCATACCCATCATTCTTTGCTTAATATATTTAGACATTCTATATTGGGTGCATATATATTTATGATTGTTACATCTTCTTGATGGGTTAATACTTTATTATTATAATATGACCTTTTTTGTCTCTTGCTACCAGTTTTGGATTAAAGTCTATTTTTTTCTGATATAAGTAGAGCTGCTCCTCTTTTTCTTTGTTTCTACTTGCATGATATACAGTTTTTGATCCTTTGACTTTGAGTTCATGTGTGTCTTTAAAGCTGAAGTGAGTCTTTTATAGTCAAAATATGTTTGTTTTTTCTTAAATCAAGCCTACTTTGTGTATTTTGATTTGTAAATTTAATCCATTTACATTTCAAATAATTATTGATATGTAAGCATTTACTGATGCCACCTCATTATTTTTTTTAGTAGTTTTGTATTTCTATTTTTCCCTTTTTCCTCTGTTTCTGTATACCTTTGTTAATTGGCTGTCTTCTATGGTTACCATGGGGCTTTCATGAAACCTCAAACATATCAAATAGTCCCTTTTAGGCTGATTTCAATTTATCTTTGGTCATTTAGGCTTTATGTTTTTATTATTTTTATGTTATTTCTGTAATAATTTACTTCATATTATATTGTGAATATGTGAAATAATCATAGCCTTAGTTATTTTTACTACTCTTTAACTTTTATACACTAGTTGAGTGGTTGATACACTGTTCTAACATAAAGTTAAGGTTTTCTAAGTCTGATTGCACATTTTTTACCTTTACCATTGTGTTGTATACTTTTGTAAGTTTTCATGTCACTAATTAGTGTCTTTTTATTTTGGCTTAAAGTACTTCTTTTAGCATTTCTTGTATGAGAGGTCTAGTGTTTGTGAACTACTTCAATTTTTGTTAGTTTGAAAGGCCTTTATTTCTTTTTTATATTTGAATGATAACTTTCATTAATAATGAATGCATTTTTGGCAGCAGTTATCTTTTAACATTTTGAATATGTAATTTTACTCTATCCCTACCTTTAAAAATTGTCCTCATAAACCCATTGATGGTCTAATGTGTTCTCTTATAAGGTTAAATTCTTCTTTTCTCCTGGCTTTCTTTAAGATTTTTTATCATTGATTTTTTAACAGTTCTATTATAATGTGTCTTTAGAAGGACTTTTTTTTTGAGATAATAAGATAATCTATTAGCTTTGTGAAGTTGTATGTTCAAGTCTTTCCCAAGGTTTGGAAAGTTCTCAGCTATTATTTTTATTTGTTTGTTTTTTGTTAAATTTTTTGAGTTATAATTAAAAATATGGAACACTTCATGGATTTGAATGGCATCTTTGCACAGTGGCCATGCTAATTTTTTCTGCATTATTAGAGTTTCAGGATATACACTGATAAAATGAGATCTGTTATTTGCTTAAATAAACTCTGTGCTTTCAATTATTCCTCTTCTTCTAGAACACTGATTATTCTAGCACTTGTCTCACTGATAGAATGCCATATCGCAGGTGGGCTTTCTTTGCTCTTTTCTAAATCTTTGTACCTATATCTTTTCTACCTATGTATTTCAAAATTCCTATCATCTAAGTAATTATTATTTTCTTCCACTTGGTCTGTCCTGCTACAAATATTGTCTCCTTCATTCTTCATAACATTTATTAAATTCCTCAGGTTCACAATTTCTATTTGGTTCTCTTTTATAAAATCAACCTATTTGGTAAAGAACTTATTTTGATAATATATTTATTCCTGGTTTTATTGAATTATTTTGCTGAGTTTTCTTTTTGTTTGTTTGTTTTTCTTTTTTAATGGTTAAATTTATTGGACTGACATTTGTTAGTAAACATTAGGTGTACAATTCTATAATACATTATCTGTATGTTGTATTTCATATTCATCATCAAGATTTTGTTATAGTTAATTGAGGTATTATAGTCAAATTAGGTATTCTACTTATTTATCACTTTAATAGCAATATTCCATGTTTTAAAACTTGCTTTCTAGAGAATTATCACTTTTCTCTTGTGAGGCGATATTTGCTTGGTTTTTTCAAATTCTAGTTAGCTTTTGCTGTTCTCATTTTTGAAGTAACATATACTTTTTTTTTTTATGTGGGTAGTTGCCTGGCTGGGAATCAAACCGAGGCCACAGCATTTACAGTGCCAGCCTGAAGCCTTAAGCCACTACACTACCAGGGAATTCCGCATATACTTCTTTAACTCTTTGCCTACTGCCTTTAAACGGGTGTTATATTTTATAGTGTTATTATTGTATGAGGCATTTTTTTAAAGATATATCTTTTCTGCTCTTCCTGCTCCCTATTCTGTCTGAATTTTTAAGCTTATTTTTTCTAGTTTTTACAATTCATTCTACTGCTATTGGAAATGTTTCTTTTGTTTTGCAGAAGGTGGCAGTATAGCTTAAGTTTGTAGTTTCTCCTTTGCCCACTAAGCTTGTCCTGTTTTCTGAGTGAGCTCCTTGTTTACTAGCATATAACACAGAGCCATCAGAACAGTACAGGTGGTGGTGTAGGTTTAGCATTTGATGGGTTGAGGGTGCCCCAAGAAGTCAGTGGGGAGATCACTGGGTGTGGTACTCTCAGAGGCTTGTAGCAGGATGTGATTCCTTTAATACTATTTGAAATTCTTAGCTATCTCTTTCCTCTTATGGTAGAGGCAAATGAATTTCTCCAGCCATGTTACACTTAACTGGGATAGCCAAGCAGTCTGTTACTGCTTTCTTTTTCCCTACAAGAAAGGTTGCTACCACTGCCAAATAAATCAGACCCATGCAGTATTTCCTCGGGGGAGGGGTAGAACCCTAAAGTTTCTTCTACAACTTTTACTGAAACCAAATTTCTAATTTTTTATCTGATGGTGTGCCAGGCTCACCATTTAGAAGGGCAAGGCTAGAATTGTGCAAGTTCTTTCTCGTGGATGAGTGCTAGTCTGTGTCAGCAGTCACCTGACTTCTGCCTGAGAGCAGTAATATGGGATTAGAAAGTATCACTAGTTTTGCTAGTTGGACAGAGATATTGTAAGTCACTTACCAAATTTATGGGTGGGCATGACTACTCTTAGATCCCCTGGTTTAAGGTGCTAAGTCCCAAAATACTCATGAAGATGGTTTAGTTCAGCGGTGTCCAACTTTTTGGCTTCCCTGGGCCACATTGAAAGAAAAATCGTCTTGGTCCATGCATAAAATACACTAACACTAATGATAGCTGATGAACCAAAAAGAAAAGGTTGCAAAAAATCTCAAAATGTTTTAAAAATTTGTGTTGGGCTGCATTCAAAGCCATCCTGTGCTGCAGGTTAGACATGCAGCGCTTTTGTTCATGTATGGATTTCTAAGTCATTGATTATAAAGGAACATAAAAAGGCTGAATGTCTTATGCTAATATGCTTTTGATGTCACTATGGTGAATTTATTCACAACAAAAATGCTGAGAATATACAATTGGGGAACATAGTTTTTTAATAAATGATCTTGGGAAAACTGGATATTCAATGCAAAATAATAAAAATGGACAAAAATGTATTAAAATTTTTTAAATAACATTTAAAAACCATAAAACACTTTAAAGAAAATGTAGGGCATATATTTCTTGACATTTGTCTTAGCAATTTTGTGGATTTAACACCAAAAGCAAACACAACAAAAGCAAAAATAGACAAGTATAACTACATCAAACTGAAAAGCTTTGCAAACCAAAGAAAACCATTAACAAAATAGAAAGGTAATCTATAGAATGGGAGAAAATATTTGCAAAACATATATCTAATAAGAAATTATTATAAAAATACAAAAACATTTAATTTAATAGCAAAAATAATTTTGATTGAAAAATGAGACAATTGAATAAATAGAAGCTCTTGAGCCACTCTCCTTGCTCGAGCCCACTCCTACCTCTTTGGGGTGTACTTTCTCTTCAATAAACTATCTCTTCATTTCACCTCTAAAAAAATAACTAAATAGACACTTTTTCTAAGAAAACAATCAAATGGCCAATCAGTACATGAAAATGAGCACAGTATTACTAACCATCAGAAAAATGCAAATCAAAACCACAATGAGCTATTACCTCACACCTGTTGGAATGGCTAATATAAAAAAGGCTAGAAATAACAAGTGTTGGCAAAGATGTGGAGGAAAGGAAACTCTTATATACTGTTAGTGGTTATGTACATTGGGAAAGCTACTATAAAAAACAGTATGAGGGTTCCTTAATGAACTATCAAATGACTCAGCAAATCAACTAATTTATCCAAAGGAAAAGAATTCACTATCGTGAAAAACATATCTGCACACCATATTTATTGAAGCATTATTTACAATAACTAAGACAGGGAAACAACCTAAATACACATCAACAGATGAGTGGATAAAGAAGACATGGTATACCTCACATCTGTTAGAAGGGGTATTATCAAGACAAGGAGTAACAAGTGCTTGAGAGGATGTGGACAAAAAGGAACTCACACACTGCTGGTGGGAGTGCAAACTGGCACAACCACTGTGGAAGATGGTGTGGAGGTTCCTCATAAAATTAGGAATGGAGTTACCATGTGACCTATCAATCTCCCTTCTGGGGATCTACCCAAAAAACTTGAAAACCTTTGTCTGCAAAGACTAATGTACCCCAATGTTCATTGCAGCGCTGTTCACAGTGGCCAAAACATGGAAATAACCAAAGTGCCCTGTGACAGATGACTGGATAAAGAAGCTGTGGTACATATGCACAATGGAATATTACTCAGCTATGAGAAAAGACGAAACATTTCCATTTACAACACAATGGATGGACCTGGAGATCATTCATGCTTAGCGAAATAAGCCAGACCAAAAAAAACTGTATGACTTCACTCATATGCAGAAGATAAAACTGAAAGCAATAAGGAAAGAAAAAACATCCAAACAAACAAATAACCCATGGACACAATCAATAGTTTAATGTTTATTTGGGGACAAGTGGGGAGGGAAGGGGAGAAGGGGGAGGGGTGAGAGAGGAGAGAAGGGAAACTAAATATATGGTGATGAAAGAGAAGTCACATTAGGTGGTAAACTTACTATACAACAAGTTGACAATGCACTGTAGAATTGTATGCCTGAAACCTATGTAATCTTTGCTAACAGATATCACCCCAATAAGTCTAACGATAAAAATAAATTTTAAAAAAGAAGACATGGTATATATAATGGAATATTATTTAACCTTTAAAAAGCAAAAATTTCTGCTATTTGTGACAACATGGACATTAATTTAGGGAATTATAGAAAGTTAAATTAGTCATGCAGAAATAGGCAAACACTGCATAAGCTCACGTGTGTGGAAACTAAAATCATTGAAGTCATAGATATAGAGAGCAAATTAGTGGTTGCCAAAGGTCCAGGGTCAGAACTAAATGGGTGAAGATGGTAAAAAGGTATAAACTTCAAATTACAATATAAATAAGTAATGAGGATATAAAGTAAAACAACATTTTTATTTGTTTCTTATAACAGTTAACAGTTACTATGTTAAATCTATTTTTATGATATGTTTAGCTTCTGTAACTTCATTTTTTTCTATGTATGAAAAATCTTACATTTGTTCACTTCTATTTTTATTTTTAAATATAAAATGAATCCCTTATAGACAATGTGTAGGTAAATAATGTTTTAAAAAATTATTTGCTAATACAGATACTTGACTGGAAATATTAATTAATTTAAACTTTTATTACTGATAAGTACCAGCTATGGCCATTATAATTATTATATGTTTTATAGCTTTTTTGACCTTCATTGTCTTCTTTTGTGTTTTCTTGATATTTTATATTGATACATTTTATATTTTTCACATTTCCCTTTGTTCATATTCTATTGATATTTTCTTTGTCTTTTTCATGAGAACTACATAAGTCCTTAGAGTTTCGTCTATCTAATTTGAATTGGTACTAATTCATTTAAAAGACATAAAAAATTTATTCCTAAGCAGCCCCTCCACACTTTATGTTATTGATGACAAAAATTACATCTTTATACATTTATTGCTTATATTTATGAATTATAAAATGTTTATACCTTTGTTTTTCACATCCTAGAGAAAATGAAAAATAAAGTTATAATCCAAAATTACAATAATACTGGTCTTTATGTTTGTCTATGTATTCATTTTTACTGTAATCTTTATATTTTATGTGGCTTCCATTTACTGCCTAGCATTCTGTTTTTTAATCACATGAAAGCTCTTTAGCATTTTTCTTGCAGGTCAGACTTAGTGGTAATAAATTCCAGATTTTAAAAAATTTCTACTTCACTATTGAAGTATATTTTGGTGAGATATAGAATCTCAATTAAGAGGTTTTATCGCTTTCATTACCTAAAATATTTCATTTCATTTCCTTCTAATCCCAAGAGTTATGAATGAAACATTGGCTGGTAACATTACTGAAGATTTCTTTGTATGTGACATGTAATTTTTCTCTTGGTGCTTTAAAGAATCTCTCTGTCTTTCATGTTCAACAGTTAATAATAATGTATCTCAGTGTGGGATATTTTAGATTTACCCTTGGAGTTTGATGAGCTTCTTAGCTTTGGATTTCATATATTTCATTGGATTTAGGAAAGTTTTCTGCCATTATTTCTTCACGTAATGTTTCTGTCCTTTTCTTTTCTGATTCTGAAACTTTCATAACATATATTTGTTTGTTTGATTGTATCCTATCAGATTTTTAGGCTCTGTTTACTTGTCTTTATTCTTCTTTCATTCTGCACTTCAGATTCAATTATTTAAAATTTCCTATATTTAAGTTTTTGAAAAAAATTTTTATTATGTTTAAAATATGTTATTGAATTCTTCTAGTAAAATTTCAAATTTAATTATTGTAATTTTAATGTCCAGAGTTGTTTTGGCTTATTTTTATAGTATCTAACTCATTGTTGATAGTCTCATTTTATTTATATATTGTTTTTCTGATTTTTTAGTTCTCTTTTATATTTTTCCTTAGTTTACTGAGAATACTTAACACAGTTTTTCTTAAAGTATTTTTCTAGTAAGTGCAATATCTGTGCTTTCTCATTGATGGTTTCTATTTTATTCCTTCAAATGAACCTAATTTTCTGTCTTGTATGCCTTACTGTTTTATTATTTGTTTAAAATTGGGTATTAAAAAACAGATACCTCTTTCAGTCTTTGCAGACTAACTCTGTGCTAGGTTAGTCCTTCACAGATTACCTTAACACACTTTGAGCTAAGGCATCAATCAGTCCCAGCAAAAGGTTTAAGATATTCTCACATTTATTTTGAGCATGCATTCTGTCTGAGCCTTTTTGTGTTTATTCTGTTTTTTCTTAAATTTTTTTCAATTACAGTTGACATTCAATATTATATTAGTTTCAGGTGTTTTGTGTGTGTGTATTTTAATTTCTTCATATACAGATGCTTAAGATGTCTTAATTTCTGAGAGTCTTATCTCAGGTTCTCGAGTTCTTAGATGATTTCTTGTATGTTTCCATACTTAATCTCTTTTTCCAACTGTTTGTGAATCTTTATTTGCCCTTCAGCTTTCACAAATAGTGCTAAACACTATTTTCTGCCAAGATATGTTAGTCAAGACAGTTACCACTTATTCTACCTAGCTCTAGACAGATTACAACATAGCAAAGGAGGTCTGTTCCCCCTCCAGTTCAAGAAATGGAATTGGGAAGCAGCTGCCTTCTTCTGTTCTGGATCAAGACTATTCCATACCAAAGAGGAACTAAGGAGAAATGCCATAAAATGTTCTATTGTTTTAAATATGAAGGCTTGGAAACTCCTGCCATTTTTATGATGATACTCAGAAAAAATTAATTTTATTATTCCAAACTACAGACTTTTTTGTTATGCCTTTCACTTGCTTTCTTTTTTACTCATGTATGTTATTTATTCTGCTTTTTCTTTTGAAAACCAAAGACTGAAAATAATCAAAGTATATGAGGGCTGTCTAGAAAAATCCACCCATAAGTGCCTCTATTTTTCATATTACAAGGCTGGATATTTTCTAGACAGCTCTCATATATCTGTAGAGGACTTATTAAACCATTGTACATCTATGCAATGAGGTAATCTGCAGTTATAAAAACTAATGAGAAAGTTCTGTATGTACTAACATGAAAAGATGCTCAGAATATAAGTATAAAGCAAAACAAAAACAAATAAAATACTAGATGTTTAATAACTTGTACACTGAATAAAATATTTGCTAAGAAAAAAATGAGAAAGTTAAAAACATTGTATTTGTATGTGCATAAAAACACTGGAGAAATATAAGAACTAATAAAAATAAGGACACATAGGGCCAGCAAGAATGGAGTGGAAGGGAGTATGGGAGGGAGCAAAACTTCTCAATATATATGTTACACATTTATTTTTAACCTATGAATATATTATCTATTTATAATGAGACAAACTAAAATTTAAAAAATTATCTCAATAGATTCATAATTAATTTTCTCATGTTCCTTTCTAAAACTAATTTTCTGTAATTTCCTTTTCTAAATTAATGGCCACTTTATGGTTCCAGTTTCTTAAGTCTTGAATATTGATGTTATCTTTGACTCCTCTTTTTATCTACAACAGCCTTTCTATTAGCAAATCTTCTAGATTGACCTTTAATGTACATCCAGAATTTGTGCAATTCTATTGCTTCATCAGTCTAAGCCGCTATTATTTCTTATTTTAATCATTAACAGCAGCCTTTTAACTCGTCTTCCTAATTGAACCCTTGTCATTCTTCATAGTGTTTTAATAGGTAGCCTGGGTGATATGATTAAGATCACAAACCATGTCACAGTTTTATTTGAAATCCTCTAATATCTTCCCATCACATTCAGAGTAAATCCACAGTTCTTTGCATACAATGTGTTTCACATTTTCTCGATACATTATTTTTTACTTTTCCTGTAACTCACTGTTCCAAACACTGGCCTCTTGGTTGTTCCTTGAACATGTTAGTCTAGCTCCTGCCTCAGGTTATTTGCATTTATTTTCCTGCTAGCTGGAATGCTCTTCCCTCATTGCTTGCTTTTTTGCCTCTATATTATTACTTTAATAACATCTTAGTGAGGCCTTCCTTGACCACCATATTTAACTTTGCTACTGTCTACCCCAGAATTTCTTTTCCTGATTCTTGCCTTTTTTCCCCTGTGTGGCACTTACCATATTTTATATATTATATGAGAGCTGTCCAAAAAGTATTTAGCTTTGTAATATGAAAAGTAGAGGCATTTATGACTGGATTTGTTTTCTGGACAACTCTCGTGTGTTTTCCTTGTTAGTCTATTGTCAGTTCCCTTATCAACTAGAATGTAAACTCATAAAAACAAAAGGTTTTTTTTTTGCTTTGTTTTTATATATACAGTATTTTTATACTACTTGGATTATAGTAGTTTCTTAAAACATTTCTTGAATTAATAAGAAGTAATTACACAGGCAATACATGAATACAGTTGTGTAAAAATTTAAAGGATGGAGATGTACATGAAATAAACCATTAATGTTCTGTATCACTTCTCAAAATTAATTTTATATTTTTCTCCAGAAATGAACATTTTTTTGCCTGATTGTTAGAAACATTTTAAATGAGTGAGTATACATGTATTCATGATATATAGCTTTATATGCATTTTTACATAACTGGAATTACACTGTATATACTTTTCCACAATTTTTTCCACTTAAAAAATATATTTTAGAAATCTCTTCAGTTCAGTAAATATACATCTACACTAATTGGTAAAGGACACTGAATTGTGAACATTATAAACTGACTGTAGTTTACCTAAACAGAAAAAGATACTGGAAGGATATTGGAGAGTTCGAAGATTTGATGTAAGCCTGAAAAAATGAGTAGAACAACACATAGCCAAAGTCATGCCATAAGCATAAACTGGTTAATTACTGCTTCCATTGTAACTGAATATTTTAACTTCCACCAATAGCACTTAAAATTGTATATTTCTATCTTAGCATTAATCTCAAACTTTCTACTTCTGTTTTATTTGTAGGTTGAAATTTTCCAGAAGTGAAAAGTGAAATAAAAATGAAAAAGCAGGAAATTGATTAGGGAGTGATACCTGTGCAAAAGAAAAGAAAAAAGTGGCATTTGACATGGAGAGAAGCTGGGCTAACATGCAGTGTCAGATGACCCCACTGGGATTCATAAGCTAGGATATCCCAGCAGCATTATGCAGAGAAGAGGCACAGAAACTGGGCCTTTATAGTCCCACATTGTTAATTCATTTTATGTGGTTTGTTTTGAAAACTGCATGTGACCCTGGGTAACACATAGGTATTTAGCCAAGGCACTTAATGAGAGAATTGAAAAATGAAGGCTGCCTGCCAGTATCACTCCAAAAAACAGAAAGAAATAATTCCTCATTTTCAAAGAAAGGAATCTGGATGGCATATCACAGATGGCATATACTGTGTCATTTGTTCCTCATTAAAATTCCAGGTAAAAACATAATCATTGGATATGTTCTGTTTGCTGTGCTTCTGAATTCTGTGTGTCCAGGTTCAAGGAAATCAATTATATATGGCCTTTTTAAATTCTGTAGAGGGAGATGAGACCCTGCCTTCCATATAAGCTTGCACAACTGCAAAGTTGTCTGAATATAGAAAAAGTACTCAAATGCTGTGAAGTCAAATGCGCTCCAATAATAGCTGAAAATTATTTACTATACATACTCCATTCCAGTCAGCATACGGATCACCAGAAGTCAATATATCTTTTTTTTCAATTCATTTTTATTGTTAGACTTATTGGGGTGACATCTGTTAGCAATGATTACATAGGTTTCAGGCATACAATATTACAGTGCATTGTCAACTTGATGTATAATAAGTTCACCACCTAATGTGACTTCTCTTTCCTTCACCTTATACTTAGCTTTCCCAACTTCTCTCCCAACCCCTCCCCTTTCTCCCCTCCCTGACACACTCATCCCCAAATAAACATTAAACTATTGATTGTGTCCATGGGTTATTTGTTTCTTCATTTCTTTTTTCTTTGCTTTCAGTTTTATATTCCGCATATGAGTGAAGTCATACAGTTAATTGTTTGTTCTGTCTGGCCTATTTCACTAAGCATGATGATCTCCAGGTCCATCACTTGTTGAAAATGGCAATCTTTCATCTTTTCTTATAGCTGAGTAGCATTCATTGTGTATATGTACCACAGATTCTTTATCCAGTCATCTGTCGCAGGGCGCTTTTGTTGTTTCCACGTTTTGGTCACTGTGAACAGCGCTGCAATGAACACTGGGGTACATAAGCCTTTCGGGCAAAGGTTTTCAAGTTTTTTGGGTATATTCCCAGAAGGGGGATTGCTGAGTCATATGGTAGCTCCATTCCCAATTTTCTGAGGAACCTACACACTACCTTCCACAGTGGTTGTGCCAGTTTGCAATCCCACCAGCAGTGTACCAGAGTTCCTTTTTCTCCACATCCTCTCCAGCATTTGTTATTCCTTGTCTTGTTGATAACAGTCATTCTAACAGGTGTGAGGTGGTATCTCATTGTGGTTTTGATTTGCATTTCCCTGATAGCTAATGAGGATGAGCATTTTTTCATATGTCTGCTGGCAATTTGTATTTCTTCGTGGGAGAAGTGTCTGTTTAGTTCTTCTGCCCACTTTTTAATTGGGTTGTTTGTTTTTATGTGGTTAGGTCTTATTAGTTCTTTATATATTTTAGATATTAGACCTTTATCTGATGCATTATTGGCAAATATTTTCTCCCATTCAGTTGGCTGTCTCTTTGCCTTGTTGATGATTTTTTTTTGCTGTGCAGAAGCTTTTTAGTTTGATATAGTCTCATTCCTTTACTTTTGCTTTTACTTCCTTTGCCTTTGAAGACAGGTTCATGAAGTCTTCCTTGGGTCCTAGGTCTATAAGTTTAGTGCCAATGTCTTCTTCTATACAGTTTATTATTGCAGGTCTTATTTGAAGGTCTTTAACCCATTTTGAGTTAATTTTGGTATATGGGGAAAGTTCACAGCTCAGGTTCATTCTTTTGCATATGTTTTTCCAGTTTTCCCAGTACCACCTACTAAAGAGGCTGTCTTTTCCTCATTGTATGTTTTTTGCTCCTTTATCAAAAATTATTTGTCCATAAATTTGTGGGTTTATTTCTGGGTTTTCAGTTCTATTCCATTGGTCTATATTTCTGTTCTTCTGCCAGTACCAAGCTGTTTTGACTATTGATGCTTTGTAATATAAATAGAAATTAGGAAGTATAATGCCACCAGCCTTATTCTTTTTATGTAGTATTACTTTGGCAATTCGAGGTCTTTTATGGTTCCATATATATCTAATAATTCGTTTATCTATTTCACGAAAGTATTATTGTGGGATTTTGATGGGTATTGCATTAAATCTATATTGCTTTGGGCAGAATGGCCATTTTAACAATGTTAAGTCCTCCTATACATGAAGAGGGGATATTTTTCCACCTTTTACAGTCTGTTCCAATATCTTTCAAAAGTGTCTTATGGTTTTCTGTGTATAAGTCTGTCACGTTCTTTGTTAAGTTAATTCCCAGGTATTTCATTGTTTTTGTTGTGATAGCAAAAGGAATTGACTCCCTCATTTCTTTTTCTGAGGATTCATTGTTTGTATAAAAGAATGCTGTTGATTTTTGTACATTGATTTTGTACCCTGCGACTTCACTATATTCGTTAATTATTTCTAACAGTTTCCTGGTGGAATCTTTGGAATTTTTTATATAAAGGATCATGTCATCTGCAAATAGTGACAATTTGACCTCTTTTTTGCCAATTTGGATACCTTTGATTTCTTTCTCTTGCTTGATTGCTGTGGCTAGAACTTCCAGTACTATATTAAATAGCAGTGGTGACATGGGGCATCCCTGTCTTGTTCCTGATTTTAGGGGAATAGGCTTCAGCTTTTCCCCATTCAGTATGATGTTAGCCAAGGGTTTTTCATATATGGCCTTTATTATGTTGAGATACTTTCCTTCTATACCTATTTTATTTAGTGTTTTGATCATAAATGGATGTTGTACCTTGTTGAAAGCTTTTTCTGCATTAATTGAAATGACCACATAGTGTTTATCTTTGATTTTGTTTATGTGGTGTATCACATTGTTTCATTTTCTTATCTTGAACCATCCTCGTGCTCCTGGGATGAATCCCACTTGATCATGATATATAATCTTTTTGATGCATTGTTGTATTCTATTTGCTAATATTTTGTTCAGGATTTTTGCATCTGTGTTCATCAGAGATATTGGTCTATAGTTTTCTTTTTTTGTGTTGTCTTTGCCAAGCTTTGGTATTAGGGTAATGTTGGCCTCATAGAATGAGTTAAGAAGTATTGCTTCCTCTTCAAATTTTGGAAGAGTCTAAGGAGGATAGGTGTTAATTCTTCATTGAATGCTTGGTAGAACTCGTGGGTGAAACAATCTCGTCCAGGGCTTTTTCCTTTAGGGAGATTATGTATAGTCATTTCAATCTCATTGCTATTGATTGATCTGTTTAGATTATCCAGTGCTTCTTGGTTCAGACTTGGTAGTTTATAAGTTTCTAGAAACTTGTCTATTTCTTCTAGGTTGTTAAATTTCGTGGCATACAGTCCTTCATAATATTTTCTTATAATCCTTTGTATTTCTGTGGTATCAGTGGTAATTTCTCCCCTTTCATTTCTAATTTTGGATATTTGTGTTCTTTCCTTTTGTCCTTTGATTAGTCTCTCCAGGGGTTTGTCAATTTTGTTGACTTTCTCAAAGAACCAGCTCTTCGTTATATTACTTTTTTCTAATGTCCTACTGTTCTCTAATTGGTTTAGCTCTCCTTTAATTTTTTTTATTTCTTTCTTTCTGCTGACTTTGGCTTTTGTCTGCTCTTCTTTTTCTAGTTCTTTAAGATGGGATGCTAAGATGTTTGCTTGTGATTTTTCTTGTTTCTTAAGATAGGCCTGTAATGATATAAATTTCCCTCTTATTACTGCTTTCGCTGTCCCGATAATTTTGATATGTTGTATTTTCATTTTCATTGGTTTCTATATATTTTTAAATCTCACCTTTTATTTGTTCTTTTATCCAGTCCTTTTTAAAGAAGCTGTTGTTTAATCTCCATGTATATGTGGTTTTTTCTGCTTTGCTTTTACAGTTGATCTCCAATTTCAAAGCTTTGTGGTCTGAGAATACACTTGGTATGATTTCGATCTTCTTGAATTTGCTGAGGCGACTTTTGTGTCTCAGCATGTGGTCTATTCTTGAGAATGTTCCATGCACACTAGAAAAGAAGGTGTAGTCTCTTTTTGCTGCATGAAGTGTCCTGTAAATGTCAATTATGTCCAATTGCTGTAATGTGTTATTTAGAGCTGTTATTTCCTTATTTATTTTCTGTTTGGATGATCTGTCCATGGCTGCTAGCGGGGTGTTTAAGTCTCCCACTATGATAGCTTATTCATCAGTTTCTTTTTAGTCTATAAAATAGTTTCATTGTGTATTTTGGTGCATCCTGGTTGAGAGCATATATGTTGATTAGTGTCAACTCTTCTTGTTGTTGCATTGTGCCATTTACCATTACGTAATGACTATATTTGTCTTTTACTATCTTTTTTAACTTGAAGTTCATTTCATCAGATATCAGTATGGCCACTCCTGCTTTTCTCTGGTTACCATTTGCTTGGAGTATTGTATCCCATCCTTTCACTCTGAATCTGTGTTTGTCCTTACAGCTGAGGTGTGTTTCTTGGAGACAGCATATGGATGCCTTCTGATTTTAAATCCAGTCTGCTACTTTGTGTCTTTTTATTGGTGAGTTCAGTCCATTAACATTCAGAGTGATGACGGATATGTGAGGATTTTCTGTGGCCATTACTTATTTCTTTCTTTGTTTTTGTTTGTTTGTTTGTTTGTTTCTTGTTGCCCCAACTTTGTTCCATCTGTCCTGATGTGTTGTTTAAGGTCAAAGAGCCTCCTTCAGTATTTCTTGGAGTGCTGGTCTTGTGCTGGCAAATTCCCTCAGCTTCTCTGTGTCTGAGAAGGTCTTTATCCCACCTTCATATCTGAAAGATAATTTTGCTGGATAATTTATTCTTGGCTGGCAGTTTCTCTGTTTTAAATTTTTGAATATTGGGTTCCACTCTCTCCTGGCTTGTAGAGTTTCTGCTGAGAAATCTGATGCCAGCCTGATGGGTTTTCTTCTAAAGCTCATAGTTCTTTTTTCCCTTGCTGCCTTGAGAATTGTCTCTTTGTCTTTAGTTTTGAACTTCTTTAGTACTATGTGTCTTGGAGAAGATCTGCTAGGGTCCAGGTATCTAGGGGACCTGTTTTCTTCTTGAATTTGGGGTTCCAGATCATTCCATAGGTTTCAAAAGTTCTCATCTACAATTTGTTTGAGTATGTTCTCTGTAGATTGCTCTGCCCCCTCTTCTATTCCTATTGTCCTGATGTTGTTTTGTCTCATGGAGTCGGATAGTTCTTGCAGAGTTCTTTCAATCCTTTTGGTTCTATATTCCCTCTCTTCCTCTTTCTGAGCTGTTTCCATGTTCTGATCTTCAATATCACTAATTCTTTTTTTTTTTAAATTCATTTTTATTGTTAGACTTATTGGGGTGACGTCTGTTAGCAAGGATTACATAGGTTTCAGGCATACAATTCTACAGTGCATTGTCAACTTGATGTATAATAAGTTCACCACCTAATGTGACTTCTCTTTCCATCACCTTATATTTAGCTTCTCCCCCTCCCACCCCCTCCCCTTTCTCCCCTCCCTAACCCACTCGTCCCCAAATAAACCTTAAACTATTGATTGTGTCCATGGGTTATTTGTTTGTTCATTTCTTTTTTTCTTTGCTTTCAGTTTTATATTCCGCATATGAGTGAAATCATGCAGTTCTTTGTTTTTTCTGTCTGGCTTATTTCACTTAGCATGATGATCTCCAGGTCCATCCATTTTGTTGCAAATGGCAATATTTCATCTTTTCTTACAGCTGAGT
>PVJL010013054.1:0-34043 GCA_004026885.1 Lyroderma lyra | reverse complement strand
ATGTTTTTGTAAGAAGATATATTGGGCTTGGGGGGCTATTAAAGGCCAATAAACCCAGGGATTCAGTTAGACCCCACTGGATCTTGGATGCTACCTCACCTAGGAGGACCCTGGAGGAGGCACAAGCAGAGGGAATCACTGTGTGGAAGAAGAGTCCCTCTGTTGTTGGCTGGTCAAAGCCTGGCATCCCAGTACTGAGTAGTCTGTTTGCCACCCTGACGGGCGTAGACATCTCCTATTCCTGCTTCAATCAGGCCTTACACCAACCAGACCATGAGGCCAGAGAGCAAAGGCAACTTGGGGTACCTGCAAGATCTGTTCACCCTGCAGCTATGAGAAGGATTGATGGGAAGGGGGAGCCAAACCCAGGCATTGACCTTTTACATTTAATTAATAGACCCATGTGCATCCTGAAGGGGGAGTGAGGGGAAGAAGGCAACTGCTCCCCGGGATTCCACCCCATTTTATGTTCTCCCTACATACCTCCTCCAGGTGAGCCTAGCCATTTCCATCACTTGAGGTATCACCTGTACATGATGACATCCAGATATGTGTTCTCTGTCAAAGCTTGTCTTGTGAGCTTCTAGGCAAATGCTGGTGGAATGTTCCATGGGCTCCTCAAAATTCACATTTACAAACTGAAATCCTCATTTCTTTTTGAGCTGTCTATCCTCCTCTCTCACTCCTTCTCAGCAAAAAACAACTCCATCCGCGCTGCTTGAGCTGGAGTCCTAAGGCCTGTGAATTCCACCTGCCAAATATCTTCTGTACTTGGAGGCCCTGACTCTAGCCTCGTGATCACTTCTTTCTCAACTGAATTATTGAAATATCTTTGATGACTTACTGTGTACCTCCAGCTCACTCCTAAAACTCATCCTTCATGTCTTAACAACTTAATCTGTTTTTGTGAGTTCCTGATCACAATGCTTAACTTTCAGGGCTAAACCTGAATTCCTCCTGGGTGTGGTCTGTGACGTCCTGTGTGACCCCATCTCTGTGGCCTCTGCGCGCCCGTTGTACTGAGCTTCCCCACCACTGAACAGCTTTGTTCACCCCCGCACCCTCTGCAGGAATACCTTTACCCACATCAGCCGGGCTCCGGGCTCCATATCTTTGAGGAAGCACTCATGGCCCCTCCCACCTTGCCCCCACCCTAAACCCTGCATCTCCCTGTAGCTAACAACACACCACAACTCCTTGACTTGAAACTATCTTTGTGATCACAGGACCTGTTGAATCGAGGCTCAGCAACTTCCCTGCCACCTAACGGCCAAAGCTGGCACTGCAGCCTTGGCGCTCGGCCTCACTTGGGGTCTGTCCCGTGGTTCCCATTGCCTCTGTTTCTTCTACCTCTTAGGTCCTTCTCTGTGTTGTTCTTCCTCTGTCCTTTCTGTATGGGCGGTCCCTGGGGCTCTGGTCTCACCCACCTTCTCTACTCCTTCCTCAGACTCTTCCTGGGAGCGATTATTCTCATCTATGGCTTCAGATGCCACCTAAGTTCTGTTTCTTATATTCAACTAATTTTTCCACCCTGCAGACTCATAGGGCCAGCTGCCCAGGACCTTCATACTCTCCTGAACACTACTTCTTGGTGGGCTTCCTGGGCTCCTCTGTAATAGACACCCCTTCCCACTTGGGAAGAGGTGAGTCAGACTGGAAGATTGGCTGTGACCCTAGTTGAGGCAGGGCCTGCCTGGCTGTGCTCATTGTGCCAGCGGCCGTTAGAGGAGTGTAGTCTGAGGCCCTATGGGGCTCTGCTGGGACAATGCTCCTTAACAGTGGCCCAGCTTCCTCAATGTGGGAATCTCTCTCCCGAACCCAGGTCTCTTTGGAGCCTGACTGTTTGCCTTTCCTGCTGCAGGAACCAAGTACCAGGCAGTGATGAGTGCAGACGACTGCTTTGGGATGGGCCGTTCAGCCTATAATGAAGGGGACTATTACCACACGGTGCTGTGGATGGAGCAGGTGCTGAAGCAGTTGGATGCTGGGGAGGAGGCCACCACAAGCAAGGCCCAGGTGTTGGACTACCTGAGCTACGCTGTCTTCCAGCTGGGTGACCTGCACCGTGCTTTGGAGCTCACCCGCCGCCTGCTCTCCCTTGGTAAGGATGTCTTAGGGGACGGTCAGATGGGGATGGGCAGCTGGCAGGAGAACTGATCACTCTTCTGGCTGCTACCTGGCCATTCTCCTGGGGCTGAGCCAGTCTGACCTGTTGCCCGGCCAGTGACCAATGCCTTCCTGCTTTCAGACCCAGTCTAGCTGCCAGTTAGCTCATGACCCATCTCTGTTCTGCCCTTAGCCCTAGCCCCGTTGCACTCAGGCCTGTGACACCTGTGGCCCCATAGCCTCCCTTTTTAAATAGGACTCCAGTGCTGTTGTACTTCTGCTGCTGCTATGCAGGGTGGAGGCGCCCCCTAGAGAAACCAAGAGAAACAGCTTGAGAGGCAAGCTGTACTTCAGGGTTGCTGCAGTGACAGTGACCTGCCTTTAGAGGCCTGAAGTCTAACTGGTGGGACTTTGCATGGCATTGGTGTTTTATGTCCTGCACTGTTGTACTGAGATCAAAAGCACTGTGGCTTTAAAACCCAGGTGTTCCACCTCTCACTAATATATGGGAACATCATAACCTGGAATTCCACAGACCAGCAAAGACTTCCTTGTGCGGCTGCTCTTTATGAGTCTGATCTCATTTAGCCTTGGAGGCTCCCGCAAGACTGATGTGGGAAGAGGTGTTTGTAGACTCTGTCATGTTCGTGAGAGCCTTGGACAGGGCTGAGGACACCTGGATTCATGTTCTGTATAACCTAAACCTAAATCTCTTAACATCTTTGGGGTTCAGTTTTGTCATCTCAGGAGGGGCACAGTCATCCTGTCCATCTTGCTCCCTCATGTTGTGAGGCCCACAAGGCGAAGCTGTGGCAGTGTCACGTGGCTGTTCTTTGTGCCAGTATTTCAGCCTGCCTCTGACTGTGACCAGCATGTGATATGGTCACTAATGATGGCTGTACTCTAGAGAACTCTGGCCTGCTTCTCTGGACCTGTGTCATTGGGACCTCCAGGGAGGCCTAAGAGGGCAGCTCCCTTGGTGGCTGGCTAAGTGTCCCTGCTTCGTTGCTCTTTTCTCATCTCTGACCAGTGGGGAGATCCCCTGTTGGCTTTTCCGCTCTGACTAGTAAACCCCAGCTAGGTACTATGGAAGGCTGAATGCTGTGTGCAAGTGAGCTGCTGGGAGGGAAGACCACTTACAGAATAATTTCTCTAAATGACCTAACAGGTGTTTGTGGTTTACTTTTATTTCTCATTCTTTACTGTTTTTAGATCCGAGCCATGAACGAGCTGGAGGGAATCTGCGGTACTTTGAACGGTTGTTGGAGGAAGAAAGGGGAAAAATGGTATCAAATCAGACAGGAGCTGAGCCAGCAACCCAGGAGGCCATCTATGAGAGGCCTGTGGACTACCTGCCTGAGAGAGATGTCTACGAGAGCCTCTGTCGTGGGGAGGGTGTCAAACTGGTGAGACACGCGGCTGGGTCAGGGCCCAGGCTGTGGACCTAGGGTTTGGACCAACAGGTTTGGGGAGGATGTTCCTGTGTCTGTAGGTTGTTTTTCAGTGTGTCCCCTAGTTCTTTGGAATGTCTGCTGAGGCTGACACATGGGTGTTCCTTGAGGTATAGGACAGCAGATTGAGCTCTCTGCCCCATCCCAACATGCCCAGCTTCTGCCTGTTGGGAAGAAAACCATGGGTATGGACATGCCTCAGGCCCCAAGGGAAGTCACAGTCTCTATAGTAAAGACAGGACACTTGCTAGAGTTTGGCATCCGGTATCATTGGTCTTTGGGAGCCCTGGGAGCCCAGTGCTTCCTGAGGAGGCTCAGGTGGGAGGCAGTCTCTCAGCCTTTTTCGTGCTTGTCTGCTTGGCTCCCACTGGCCCTTCCTCCTGGCCCAGCCTTCAGATCTGCTCAAATCTCTGTGAAAGGAGTCAGGACTTGTGCCACAGGACTTGTGGATGTGAGGTATTCTTGGGAAGGAAGAAGCATTGCATGAGTTGTGGGGTATCATTGATTGCCAGTCAAGCGGAGGGGCTTTAGTTTTCTTCTGTGGTGGGGTGGGAGGGAGCAGGTGTTGGACACAGGGTATGAGACTGATGTCTGCAGCCAGCCAGCCAGCCTGGGACAGAGGGTGAGGACTGACTCAGCTCAGGGCCTGCTGCTCTGTGCTCCCCAGACACCCCGGAGGCAGAAGAGGCTTTTCTGTAGGTACCACCATGGCAACAGGACACCACAACTGCTCATCGCCCCCTTCAAAGAGGAGGACGAGTGGGACAGCCCACACATCGTCAGGTACTACGACGTCATGTCTGATGAGGAAATCGAGAGGATCAAGGAGCTCGCAAAACCCAAAGTAGGTATCTGCAGGCCCTTGTAGGGTCGCCCATCCCTGGTGCTGTGGGACAGTTTCATCTTACCCAGCTGGCTTCAGCCAGTGTCTAGCATGAGTGTGCCGTGGGGATACTGAGGTGCTGCAGACTCAGTTTGACCCTCGTGGTCCCGGGGGGAAGAACATTGAGGAACCGATGTGGACAGCCAGGTGCTGTGGTAGGAGGGCAGGCCCACAGCGAGGAGCGCCAGCTCACCTGGTTGAGGGGCTGGCACATGTGGGTGAGTTTTTAGGATGTTTGCCATAGGGTCCCACCAGGCTGGGTCCTGCGGGCTCCTAATTAGGACTGCTAAGGACATGACTGACTTGCAGCAAAATGATCACCTTTATAATATTGAGTCTTCTCACCAAGAACCTCCAGGGGTCTCCATTTATTGATACATATATTTTTGTCTTCATAAAGCCCTGCACAGTTTTTGTTAAGTTTACTCCTAGATAGTTTTTTTTGTTACTGTAACTTCACTTTGATTCTTCATCCGTATATTTTTACCGGTTACATTTTATATCAGTTTACTATTATATGCTAAACTGTTGATTGTAAAAGTACATTCCATAGTAAAAGCTAATCTTTACTGAGTTCTTAGGTGTTACAGGCCTTGCTCTAGTGCTTAACATATGTTACCTAGTACATCTATTAAGCAGGCTCTGTCATTATCTTTATCTTACCCACAAGGGAACTGAGACTTGTGTAGGTCACAGCCAGTCATTGAACCCACTTATTCCTCTTTTGGCTTTTAGCGGATTCTCTTGGGTTGTTCAGATGTATTATCACCTGCAAATAAGAAAAATTTAGTCATCTCCTTCTCAATAGTTATAGTTCCATTCTGTTTAGTGTTTTATTGAACTTCCGAAGCATTGATACAGTAGGCTTCCTTGTCTTATTCCTGAACTAACTGAAAATGTGTCACTCACTGCTAAGTATGCAATTGGCTCTTGGTTTTGTACATGTGTCATCATGTTATAAAGTTATTCTTCTATTCTAGTGCATAAAAGATTTGCCCCCATTTGACATCTGTCAAAGAGAACTGCTTGCTGCCTTTCTCTTGTCACTGGTGATTAGGAGGGAGAATTTAGGTAGATCCTCTATTGCTCTGCTTCTAATAAAATTATAGTGCCCAAAAGGCCCAGTGCTTGTGGAGAGACCTAAAATAGGTTCCTGTCCTGGCCCCCTGGACCTCATCTTGGAACAACCTTGGCTTGAGGTACTAGGACATCTAGGGCTCAGTCAGATGTTGTACCATTGATGTGGCTGAGGGAGGGTCTAGCCAATGCGTGTGGAGAATGGGATCTAGGACCTAGCCCTTTGCACTTTCTGGATCAGCTCCAAAACCCTCCTGGGAAGAAAACTGCTTTCTTGGTTTCCAGGTGAGAAAGTCACTGTTGTGCCAGAATCACCTGAGAGATTCTTTCCTTGTCCCTGAGACCCAAGCACTGACACATTTCTCTCTCTCTCTCTCTCTGTCTCTCTGTCTCTGTCTCTGTCTCTCTCTCTCTCTCTCTCTCTCTCTCTCTCTCTCTCTCTGTGTGTGTGTGTGTGTGTGTGTGTGTGTGTGTGTGTGTTCGTTCACATGGATGCATGTGTGCATATGTGTATCGCAGGAGGTGTTGGGGGCAGTGCTGGGAAAACTTGTCTTTGAACAGAAGCCATGTGAGGAGACAAATATGTTGGTCATTACAAGCTGACCTCTCCTTTCCGGAGCCTGTGAGGGACAGATGCTATACTAGCTTTGAAGTAGATCTGATGAGCTTAACTTGGCCTGTGGGGAATGCTTGGCAGCTGCCTGTGAGTTCCCAGTCTACTTTCAAAATAGCCCTGTCTGTCCCTGGGAGAGAGCACAGCTGCCCAGATCCTTCTTGTGGGTGTCAGGCCTGCAGTGAGACTCAGATGCTTGGATGGGGTCTAGCTGCAGCTGCAGTTGTTGTCAGGGAAGAGCCATGGACAGGAGCTCTCAGGGCAGCCTGCTGTCTGGTGTACACTGGCCATCTCACCAGAATATGCTGCAGCAGCAGTGTCTAGGTTGGTGGATCTCACCTCCTGACAGGCCTTTTGGTCCATCTAGTCCTCTCTATCTCTTCTGCTACCCCTTACCCAGGCTGCCATCACCTCCTGCCCTGACTTCTGCCTTGACCTCCTCTTTCTAACTCTGTCCTTATGCCATCTTTCCACTAGGCACCCAGAGGGATCCTTCTTACATTCTTGTGAGTGTCCCTCCACTGTGTAAAGCCTTTCCTGTTTTTCATTGGCCGCAAGGTTGCATCTAGGCCCCGCCCCCACTTGCCTCTTCAGCCTATTCTCTTACCTCTAACATCTTCTCCTTCTTCTTCTTCTTCTTTTTTTTTTTTTTTTGGTTGTTCCTTGGCTGGGAATCAAACCCAGGCCACAGCGTTGAGAGCACCAAAGCCCAGCCACTACACCACCAGGGAACCCCTTACCTCTAACTTCTAATCCACAGTCACGGTGCCACACTCATCTTCATCTCTGGGCCTCTGCTTTATGGTTTCTTCCTGCTTCCTATAATGCTCCCCAACTTGGCTAACTCCTGCTACCCTTCAAGTCTCAGCTAGGTGGTCCCTCCTGTAGGAAACCATTCTTGACCCTACAGACTGAGCTCCTGCAGACATGAAGCTTATCCTCCCCCGGCTCTTCCCCTGCTATGCAGCACTAATTTTCTGCTTTCCCCTCTTGATTGAGTTGTGTGAGGGCAGGGGCCACGGCTTGGTCACCCAGCAAAGTGCCAGGCATGTAATAGGCACTCACTAAGTATTTACTGAAATTAAGGGATGGGGCTGTCTGGGTCTGTGGTCCCACCCATGGAGGTCATCAGGACAGTTTGAAGCACTGGGGGCTAGCTCTGGGCAGCACGTCCTTCCTGGCAAAAGCACTGCCCCTGTCTGTGGAGACTGAGGGAGATGAGGTAGGTGAGGCTGTGTGTGCGTATGTGAAGTGTGTGTGGGGTGGGTGGGTGGCTTCCAGGAAGCAGTTCACTTAGTTCGACTTGAGACCTTTCCTGTTTCTATCATGTAACTCCGTGAGGCTCCTAAGGGAGTAAAAACACTGCCTCCGGTGTTCGCTCCTGTAGCAGCAGGATCCCAGTGTTTGGGTAGGTTTCTTGGCAGAGAAGGCCACTGAGGTTCAGAAGGACAGTGAACTTGACCAAGTTGAGAGGAGAATGCAAAGCTGAGGTTCAGGGGTGGTGGCACGGTCTGAATGTGGTGGGAGGAGCCCAACTCAGCTATGCTCAGACAGGGCTGGTGTGTGGGCCTGGTGAGAAAGGGGGTATCTGGGCAGGTGAGTAGATGGACAAAGCAGACTCCATAGCATAATTCTGCAAATGCAGACCTGGGTGGGAGCAGGGGTGGCCAGTGACCAAGGAGGTCAGTGGCCAGGGTGTGACGGCAGAGCCTCACACTGCTGCCCTGGCCTAGCTTGTAAGATCCTGGGGCCTTGGATAGAGCCACTGCCTGCAAAGCATCTTCCCCCACTGGCCTGACTGGCAAATCTGGTCCCAGTCTCTCCAGGAAAACACTCAAGGCAAAGAAGGATAAGTCTGCCCTCTCTTCCTGCCTTCCAGCTTGCACGAGCCACTGTTCGTGATCCCAAGACAGGTGTCCTCACTGTCGCCAGCTACAGGGTTTCCAAAAGGTTAGCAGAGGTGATGGTGGCGGGGTGACTGCTCAAACCCTAACTCCAGGGCCTCCTAGTCCCTACCCAAGGACTCCCAAGGGAGGGTGGCTTGTCTTATCTTACCTGTTGGCACTTTCCCCACTTTGAGCATCACCTGTGCTGCCAGTTAGTGCTGGCCCTGACTCTGGGGAGAGAGTGTGGGACCTCATCTAAACCTGACATGCCCACCTCTCTCTTTTCCTCTTCCTTTGGCTTAGCTCCTGGCTAGAGGAGAATGATGATCCTGTTGTGGCTCGAGTGAATCTTCGGATGCAGCACATCACAGGGCTGACAGTAAAGACTGCAGAATTGTTGCAGGTATGGCCAGTCCCTGGGACCCTGTGGATGGGAGGGGGTACATCTGGCTGAATGGTCCCCCATGGTTCCCAGGGTCAGGCCTAGGGAGGCTTGCCCAACAAACTGTGACTGCACAATGCTGTGAATGTGGAGCAACCTCACATCGGCAAGCCAGACATTAAGCATGCCTGCTGGCATTCAACAGTTAGCATGCAAAAAATACCAATTGACTGTGGTCTATGCTCAGGTGTCACACCAGAAGCAAGGGATCAGTGGGTATGGCAGGCCCATTCATGCCTTGACTATATCAGCTGACATCCTGAGTTGTTCCAGGGACACCTCTAAGAGAGCTATAAATATCTTCAGAGGTCATGGTTGAGTCCTAGTCAATAGCACTTGAAGGTAAAGTGTTCTGTGATCCATTGGTAGAAGTGAGAGGCCTGGACAGGTTGGCTTGTGAAGGTAGAGTGCTCTTTTCAAGGTACTCCTGTGGAGCCCTGGCTTCCCACCTATTTCAAAGATGATTGTGAAGATGCGGCAGCACCGTGCTAAAACGTTGTGGGTGAAGCTCCTGATAAGGAATCCTCAGTCTTTTGAGTTCAGGTCAGCACTGGCCACACTCCCTTTTGAACATTAGAACTTCATAGCCTGAGACACTGCTGGAGAAGTTTCAGTGGCTTTTTTCTAGAGTCTCCAGAGTTGCTGTGTATTGAACCCTTTTGGTGCTGAAAAAAATTTTCCTCTCCTCCCAGTGCTGAATATTTTGTGCAAAATTTGGGCTAAAATACGAATTTCACAAGGAATCAATTATGGTTGCAGTTTATGTTAGTTTCTTCTAACTAGCCTATAAATGAACCTAAAACAACTAAATAACAAATCAAACATGCAGAAAACACGTAGGGGCACCCAGCCCCTGTAGTTGACTTTGGTCGACAGCCGCACCGAAAGGCTTAAGGATCACACTCTTCGTCTTTGGGCTTGGCATTTGGGTCTGACCAACTACAGATCTTAGTAGACTATTAAACTGAAGGTCATTTGGAAAAGATTCTTTGAACTTTTGCCTTGGACAAACCTGAGCACATCAGCACTCCTTTTATTTATTTGTTTGTTTATTTATTTTCATAGCTGTGTCAGCAATCAGAAAACCAAATTTGAATGTCATCTTTATGGATTTGTGTGAAGTCCACCACAGGTTTTTAAAAGCATGCTGATTATCTTATATATAGTCTCATGAGAACTTTATGTAATCTTTTCAGTTCCACTCAACTTAGTGTTGAGTTGCTAAGCCTAATTTTTAAGTATATTCTGTAGACAAGCACACTGATAAAGGACTTCTGCCACATCTCCCACTTCCTTCTTATGTGTGAGAACATCTCCATTTTAAGAGCAATATGGGCTCTCAATGTGCTTGGCGCATCCCTGTTGGCACTGTCATGCTTCATATCTTCTTGGAGCAATGTTTTGTTGTTAAGCTATCTGTCACTGCTTCCTGAACATCAGAGCTGGTGCTAGGACTCTCATGGTCCTGGTCAAGGGATGACATTCTGCTTGATTGTCTGATTCCATGCCATAGACCGCAGGGCTGAGAAGAGTGGACAGGACCTGTGCCCCTGTTGCTCTCCTGGCTGGCTTCCCAGCTACACCCTCTGTGCCCTATCTCACAGGGAGCCCCAGAAGAGAGCACCACAACCCTGGCTTCATGTCATCTGGCTTCTCATCATGTTGCAGCTCAGTGGATGATGGGGATGTGAATGCCAGCACACCCAGTGGAAAGGCTCTTATAGTTGAGGCTCTTCTGGAAGATCCAGACCCCTGCAAGGAGGCTCACTAGCAGCTGTCTTTGGCATTTCCTTTGCCAGCTAGCAGTGTTGAAAGCTTTGATCCTACATGGTCTGGGGGACAGGAACCTGGGCTTCAGGATCTGTCTCTGAGTGCACATCCCACATGGACTGCTTGCAGTGTGATAAATGTCTAGGCATCTGCAACCAGGGTCCCCATGGGAATGCTACAGGGTTCTGGATGGGACCTGCTGCTTCTGCTGCCTATTGAAGCTCTGTCAGGTGTCATGTGTGTTTGCTATGGATCATTTAGAGAAAAGGGCAGTTGAGGTTTTCTTGTGAATTGGATGAGGGCTAGATAGAGTAAGAGAAGCTACACTGCTAGAATTCTCTAAGATTGAAGGCATTTCTTACTCAATGTCTCAGCCTCAGCAAAAAAGTGATTTCTAACTCCTTTTTTTTTTTTTTTGCCTTCACTCTGATCTCAGTATCATAAAAACCCATGTTTTTCAGTGACTGACTCCTCTACTTTCAGAACTACAGATTTAAAGATTCAAATGAATACCTCTTCACAGATATCAGTGCTGATGTCCAGTTGTTTGTTGTAAGGTGTGAGTCTGGGGACTGGAATTTGCCCAGATGGTGAATCTGATTGCTGCAAATCCAGAAGTTTCCAAGACATTTTCACTATTTGGGGACAGTATTAAGTACATTAGCAGCAGCATCAAGTGTGATTCCCCAACTGTTAAAAAAGGTGAGCCAGCTACACCAATGCAGCTTCTTTCACTACCTGGGATCTAAAAGTGTAAGCACTCCATCCAGCAAATGGGAGTGTTAGAAAGTGCAGCCCTGCTCTGCAGCTCCAGCAACAAACCATGATCGAATTTTCCTGACTGTAGTGGCACACTAGTCAGTCATGTTTAAAATGTTAAGGTCTCGACTAGAGTGGATCCAGAGAGAGAGCATTTGTACTATCACTTCCTCAACCGTTCTGGCACTTCCCTTCTTAGATGCCCTACCTCTAGCTGGAGGGCCACCGGTCGAACCCGGCCTCCTGCACTGCTGACAGGAGTGCAGTGCAGTCTTGTGTGGGAGTCTTGAAGGCGAGAGTAGTGGATGACAGCATTTTTTCATCCTCAGCTGCTTCATATCAAAATTTTTATTTATTTATTTATTTTTAAAATTCATTTTTATTGTTAGACTTAGTGGGGTGACATCCATTAGCAAGGATTACATAGGTTTCAGGCATACAATTCTACAGTGCATTGTCAACTTGTTGTATAATAAGTTCACCACCCAGTGTGAGTTCTCTTTCCATCACCTTATATTTAGCTCCCCCTCCCTCCTCTCCCACCCTTTTTTCCCCTCCCTAACCCACTCGTTCCCAAATAAAATTTTTATTTTTGTGGAGACTGAAAATCTTGCTGCCCAAATTCTGCACTTCCTCACATTTAGCCAAACATTGTTTGTGCTCCAACATGAAGATTTCCTCTCCAAAGCCCACCCTCCTTTGCCCTCCCTCATGTCTAAGGTCCTCCATTATTGCCAGTTTTGCAAGCATCTCTGACCTGACTATTGGAATCGTCAACAAGGATACACTAAAACTACCCATTTTCTGAGGACTAATAGCTGAGCCCCCAGAGTTTTTAGGGTTTCAGTTGGACACAGTAGCCAAGCATTCCCAGATGGACACTGGTGCTGCCACTTAGTGATCAGCTGATTGTGCACATCAACTTGAACTTTCTCTTTCTCTCTACCAGATATAAAACAACCATTGTGATGTAGGACTTACGTTGATGCTGATACACGTTTACAAAGGCATTTACAATTTTCTAATCCACTTAATGACACCCGTAGTTTCTGTAGCTGAGGTGGCTCACATGTTATTCCCGGTCCAGGCTCCCACTGCGGGTTCAGCGGGTACCACCTTGTAGCTGGCTGCCCAGGTCCTGCTGCCTCACTGGATGCAGAAGTACTCCCTGCAGTGGACCCCTGGTGGGGTGGGAAGATGTGTTAGCCCTGCCCAGCCTGACCAGGAACAGCTCCTGGGGCATTGCTACAGAGGTGGCAGGAGTAGTACCAGGGGTACTGAGTAGCTCCCAAACTAGCATTAAAAAAAAATCCCAATCTTGAGTTTGTCGTTGTTTTTCCTCTGGATTAATCTCTCATTATCTCTCAAACAATCAGGGCCCAGGCCAGGCCTGCCTCAAGGGCTCCCTCTGCTACCACTTGAGTGTCCCTGAAGGTGTGGAGCTTCCCATCTTGTTCTCTTTGGGAAGTCACATTTGTGCTGCAGCCTTACTATTCTTCTGGCTGTAGGCCTGTTTGCAGCGTTTGCTCTGCCTGTGCTGGCCGGGCATAGGTACCCTTCACCTCAGCAAGGCTGGTCGTGGGGATTCTGGTTGCTTGGGGATTTATTCTGTTCTGGTTGTTACCTGGAGAGGCAGCACCCCCAGAGAGATGGGCTGCCTCAGGACTGTTTGTGCTGCTGATAAGATCCAACGCTGTTATTTCCCACCAGGTTGCTAATTACGGAATGGGAGGACAGTATGAGCCACATTTTGACTTCTCTAGGGTAAGGCCTACATCACCAGTGCTTTGAAAACGTTTGAAAAGGCTGGAGCTTCTAGAAGCACTTCAGCATGCACATCAGGCTCCCCAACCTTACCAGAGCCAACTCTTCATCACTGAAGAAGCCCAAATCCAGATCCACAGGGCCTACAGAGCCCAGTGGAGCCTGGCTGTTCGCCCTGTGATGTGGGGAGTGTCCTTCCCGCCCAACCCTGTTGTTCTTTGCCTTAACTTTGAAGCAGAGGACCTCACTAGGTCTCTGTGAAAGCAGTTCCTGCCCTCCCTGCCCTGTGCCCTGCCAGGGTTTACTGGCAGCCTTGGCCCATGGTCTAGGCTGATGTATGGAACACACATGTATTACCTTCCCTGACAGTTTTGGTCCCAGTCCTGTGGGTGGTGGGTGAAGTCAGTTGCAAATTTGGGTGAAAGTTGTTGTTTGTTGCAGCGACCTTTTGACAGCGGCCTGAAAACGGAGGGAAATAGGTTAGCGACGTTTCTTAACTATGTAAGTATCTGGTTCAGGCCCGCCTGTTCACTCTCACTTAATTTTATAGAACGATGAGCAAGATGTTTTCAAGCATTTAGGGACGGGGAATCGTGTGGCCACGTTCTTAAACTACGTGAGTATGATGTGTGTGGTGTGTGGGCGTAAGGGGAGCCTGGGTCTAGTGTGCTCTCCTATCCACTCCTATCAGGGCTGATACCGCCAGCATTACTCAGTGGCTGGGCCCTTATGGCCCCCAGCACCCTGCTTGGCCAGAGTAGAGAGTGGCCTTTGTTTCCATCTGTGGGCTCCCTCCATTTCCAATACTTTCACATCCTGGCCTCCTTTTTGATGGGCCCAGTGCTAGCCTGAGCTTTTGGCATGGATACCCTGGAAGGTTCCCTCCTTGGCAGCAGAGTGAGGAGGTAGCTGTGAGGTGTCTTTGTGTCCTCAGACTTGGTCTTTTGTCTCCCACCTGCTGCTTGTGCTCCAGCCACAGGCCATTGAGTTTACATCTCACATGGGGACAGATTTCTCTCCTCTTCTGAGAGAGCCAGCTCTAAAGAGGCATAGAAGCTGTCAAGAAACTGAGAGACAAGAGCCCATGTCCATTTTTTCCTTTGGTCTCTCATTTTAAGTTTTTATGTGCTGGAGACTGCCATGACCATGCTGGTGAGCAGGACATGTGTGGTCTCATTTATACGCCTTACAGACTTTAATGAGAAGCTTATTTTAAACAGGAGAGGTAATTGTTTAGTAACCATGGTGGCAAGTGCTTTGAAGAAATAGCTCAGGGTTGGGGCTCAGAGAAGGCCTCCCTTGGAAGGTAGCTTTTAGTATTGAGACTTGAAGGTTGAGTGGAAATTAGTTGGTGGAACTTGGTTTTTGGCTGAGGAAAGAGTGTGTGGAGACCTGGAAGAGGGAAGGGGTGTGGGATGTTGGAAAAACAGAAAAAGGCTTATGGCTCAGAGGCAGAGCATGAGCTGTGAGTGGCTGGAGAGAGAGGCTGGTGAGGCTGACAAGGCCTTCGGGTTCTAGCACAGAGTCTGGATTTGGTCCCCAGGGCTGTGGCCTTCAGGAGTTTTCATCTTATTCACTTTCCATGCCTGTAGAGTGCCCGTCAGTCTGTCTGGTATGTGTCCTGTGGAAATATTTATTAGCTCCAAATGTTCTTACATTATGGGCAGAAAACTTGAGAGAGCCAGATGAGGAAGAAGTGGTGCTTTGGACGTGAGTTGAGGCGCACTCTGTAGGCGTGAATGCCGCCTCGCTTCCATGGAATGTGTGTTCTGTGTGGTTTGAGACCTCACCATGGGAGAAAGTAGGGCCTCTGGAAAGGTGGTGTCCTACCTGCCCATCCAGATGGCCCTGGGGAAGGCGCTGCTCTGGGCAGGTGAGGGTCTAACTAGAACAGCAAATTATGAGCCCAGAAACTGAGCCCACAGTGGGGGCCACAGCTGGTGTTGGAAGCAGCAGGGAGCTCCCAGTCAGGGCAGCCCTTGGGGAATGGTGGCTTAGGCAAAGTCCAGGCTGGCACGGGATACAGTGGGTAGGGGATCAGCAGGCATTTTTTGAGTACACACTCTGTTCCCTTCTGAGGACAGCTGGGATGTGGGTCTCCCTCAGGCCGACAGCTCTCGAGTGCCCATGGCATGGAGACTGTCCTGATGAACTGCAGATTAAGCAAGGTTTAGGGAGGGATAGAGTGTGGAAAGAGCCTTTCTTGGCTGAAGAACTGGCTATGGAGCAGAGCCTCCAAGCTGTGCCACTCATAGTCCGAGGAGGGTGATCTTACATCTTGTCATGTCCTTTGTGACTCAGTTGCTCTGAGAGCCTTGGGTAGAAGGGCCAACTCTATGCCTTGTATTCCCAGATGAGCGATGTAGAAGCTGGTGGTGCCACCGTCTTTCCTGATCTGGGGGCTGCAATTTGGCCTAAGAAGGTAAGTTCTGGTTCTTGTGAGTCAGATGTCGAATGAAGCAAGGTTCCATGTCCCCCAGTCTCGTTCCCCAGCCTGCTTTACTCTCACTGGGAGAGACCTTAGCCCCTTCCTGCGTGAACTCTGACCTTGTGGCCTCAGCTTCCATCTGGGGAAAAGGGATGGGGAGGGAGGTCCCTTCATGGGCAGGTGGATTTCCAGTTATCCACTCCACTGTGAAGGGTAGGTGCTTTCTGGGGAACTTCTCTATTGCTGGAGTCTCAGAGTCCTGTCCCCCCTGCACACAAGAAAGTCATGGTGTGTCTGCTCTGGGAAGGGCTCTGTGATGCTCTGAGTCAGGTCCTTGAGCCCAATCTCTAAGAATATTGTCTGACAGTCATTTCTTTCTCTCAGGGCACAGCAGTATTCTGGTACAACCTCCTGAGGAGTGGGGAAGGTGACTACCGAACGAGACACGCTGCCTGCCCTGTGCTTGTGGGCTGCAAGTGGGGTGAGTGACTTTAGGCATGGTGTTGGCCTTGGCGGCCATTAGTGGTTGGTCGCAGACTCTGAGCTGTCAGAGTTTCACAAAGCCAAGACTGTCTCCCTTTTTGAGTTACTTTTTCCTCCTGCTGACTGGTAGTTCCATCCTGTTATACAGCTGTCCAGTCAGCTGGTTATATGCCAGGACAACCATTTGGGATCACTTTCAGAGATGCCAAGAGGGCTGAGGAAGCCCCAGGTTAGAAAAGCTGCACAAGCATCAGAGGTTCAGGTTGGCTTCTCTGGGGACTTTGGCAAGGATTCTGAGGAGCAATGGGAGAGAACTGGAATCAGAGAGAGCGAGGGGTGTTCCAGGCAAGCAAGGCCCACATGCAACAAGGCACAGGCTAAAACCAGCATCATAGGTGTGGGAACTGGCTGCCTTTGTCACTTGGGTAAGGGGAAACCTATGGAACAGAGGCCAAGAGATGAGTCTGGAGGCTGGGACCAAACTGCAGAGGCTGAAGCTCGAGCCTCGTTCTGGCAGCAGCTGTGGTGCACTGTGGAGAGGCTCGGACCTGGATGTCACAGGACGTTATCGCAAAGAGATGCGTTTGTAGCCCCACTGGGGAGTTTTGGGGATAAATAGTAATAAGTTCACAGAAAATTCAGCAAATGAGAAAGAAAATGAAGCCATTACTGAGTTGAAGGAAAAGAAAAAGTTGTATAAGAAAGAAAACAATCTAGGTGGCTCAGGTGTGAACAATATTTACATGACATAAAACATTGAATATTAACTTAACTGAAACTTGTGATTTAACTATATTAGGAAGACAGGAAAAAGTAAGTATGTGATTTTGGGGTCGTGTAAAAGAATTCCAAAACTGGAAGTCAAGAAAAAGCACTACAAGCATGTTATTTAGAAAAATGAGGATAAATATGGGAAGAAACAACTGAAGTTTCATATCCTCTGGGGATTTGTGGTGGGAAGGGGTTGGTAGGAGATTGCTGTTTATCATAAGTTTTGTAGACAATTTGATTTCTTCACCTAAGTGCGGGTAGTACTTTTAGTTGAAAATTATGTTTAAAAAGCTCTGTGATTTCAGTAGTGCATTAGAATAAATGTATTCATTGTGAAAGAGTCTATGTTGAGGAATGAAATTATTGGTTCATGTGCATTTGAGACACAGCTTTAGGTGACAGACAGTGCTCGCACACAGATTGGACCTGCTGGCCCACAATTCCCACAGTTGATGTCCAGGCCCTCCACAATCCTGACAGGCTTCCTCATCTTTATCTCTTATCTTTCACTTCCCACCCATCAGATTCCAGTCATATCAGTCTGCTTGGGGTCTTTAACACAACACCAGGGTTCATGCCTTGATGTCTTTTTCATCCTGTTCCCACTTCTGGACCTCCTTGGTATAGGAACCATCATGGTCTGTCCATCTTCTCCCCCCACAACAACTGTTCACCTTCATATTCCAGCTCTGGAGTCTCTTCTTTCTCCACACGGTTAGATGCCCTTTGGCTCTGTTTCCATGGCAACCATACGCACCAATATCTTGTCACTGGCCAATTTGTGCAATTATCTGTTTATACTTCTGTCTTCCTCACCAGCTCCTGAGCAACTTGAGGCCTGAGGGCCCGTGTCATGTCTGATTCCCAGGGCCCAGTGCAGGATTCATAATGAAGGAGTCATTAATTTTGGGCACTGAACTAACTAACAGAATTGTAACATACTTTCTATCTGTTCACAGTGTCCAATAAGTGGTTCCATGAACGAGGACAGGAGTTCTTGAGGCCGTGTGGATCAACAGAAGTTGACTGACATCCTTTTATGCCCTTCCTCTTCCTGGCCCCACAGCTCTTTGTCTTCAAGTTCAACATGGCAGACACCTTTGTACATTCCAGACCCTGTCGTGTGGGTCTTTGGAGTAGTGAATGTTTGTCTGGGGCAGAGAGAGCGGACAGGGAAAGGTCCTGGGTGACCTTGGTGCCCACGTCTCTGGTCAGCCTGTGCCATCTCAAGTCAGAGCAGCTGCAGCAGAGTGAGGCTGTCTAGCACCAAGCAAGGTGCTTTTGTACCTCATGTTTTAGATGTGAGATGTTTCAGTGAACCAAAGTTCTGATACCTTGTTTACATGTTGGTTTTTATGGCATTTCTGTTAATGTGGCTTTAACTGAAAAATAAAATGTCCCTACCAGAAGCCTTAAAGAGCTTTGCTTGGAGTATTTTTTAAGATAGGGGAGCTTTTACCACATTTCACCATTTCCCATGCATCTCTGAGGTAGCAGAGCCTGGGTAATGAATACTCGAGTGGCAGAACGCTGACCTTGGGTACTAGATCTGGTTAAGTGTCCTCCAAGCTTTCATGTCCTTTCTAGAAAGTGAGGGAAATAGTCTGTCTTTGCCTCCCAGAGAACATAGAGCTTGTGTATGTTCATAATTGTGACTCTGTTATAACTTGAAATTGGTTTTTAAATTTTGAGATACATACCACACAGAATTGTTTGTGATATACTCATTTAGTTTAAAGAATATAAAGGTGAGCGCAAGCACCACGTCATCCCACCCAGATTATTTTCAGATGCACACTTCAGGAGCCCTTTGTGAGCCTCAGGGATCACACCTCCTGCCCCCCACCCCCCAGTACCTTGGTGGTAACTATCATCTAATGATTTGTGGTAGTCATTCTTTTGCTTTTCTTAGTAGTTCTACTATCTATGTCTGTATCCATAAATAAGTAGTCTTTTGTTTTCCTTGATTTTTGAACTTCTTATAAATGGAATCAGAGTATATTTTTGCAGGCGTTTGGCTTCTTTTGTTTAGCAGTTATTTTTAAGATTCATCCATATTATTCTGTAGCTATAGTTTTAATTTGTGTAGTCATTGTTTTGTTAACCTATATTGTAGGATGATACCATAATGTAGCCAATATACTATTGATAGACATTTGAATTAGTTTCAGTCTTTGTGTATTATTAATAATGTTATTTGCATTTTATACATAATTCCTGGTACCATAAAGACACATTTCTGTGGAATATATATCTAAAAGTGGAAATGCCGAATCTCAGTAGGTGAGTCTTCAACTTTACCATATAATGTATTCCAGAGTGGTTATGCATATTCTCACCAGGAGCAAGTGAGAGTTCTTGTTATCTCTACCTTTTCCAGTATTGGTATTGTCATACTCTTGAATTTTAACTACTTGTTACATATATAATATTAATTTCAACCTAACAATAATATTGAACACTTTTTTGTGTGTTTTTTTCATCTTTAGGTTTTTTTGTGTGTCTATTCAAGTCTTTTTCTTACTGATTCATAAGAATTTTTTAATATTATGGACATAAGCTCTTTGATTAGATGTTTTGTAACTATCTTTTTTTTCTAGTTTGTCTTTTCATTCTTAGTTCTGTCTTTTGATTAACAAATTTTTTTATGTCTAATTTGTCAAGTTTTTTCTTTTTTTTTTTTTTTAAGTTTTTTCTTTTTGATTTATGCTTTTTATGTCTTAAGAAATGCTTCTGTATCCCAAGATCATGAAGATAGTTCTTGTATTCTTCTCTAAGAGCATTGTAGTCTTGTCTTTTTCATTCATGTCTTTAATATACCCGGGTTTTATTTTTGCATATGATAAGAGGTTTAGACCTCTTACCAACTTCAAAAAATCTTTTTGCATATTTTTTAGAGTAAGGTAGGCTTATGCACAGGAATAAAATAACCCCTAAGTTTCAGTGCCATAATATATAAAACTGTGTCTCATGCAAAAAAATCACTGGTTCCAGGACAACTGTTACCTATCTACTGCTATCCAGTTTCCTAATGCCTCCATTGGCAGAACCTAACAGGAAATCAGTAGGTAAGGGAATCTGGGAAATGTAGTTTACAGAGTTGCAACTCTAGTATACCAGCAGAGTATAGAAAGATGAGCTGAGCATAGAGCTGAGAAACAGCAGAAAAATTACTGGCATGCTAGTTGTTCTTTTTTTTTTTTTTTTTCTTGTTTGAGATTTTTGGGCTTGAATCTGTATAAATCTTCAATTAGTTTTGGAAAATTATTAAATCATTTCTCTTTCACTGTCTTCTGTGTTCCTTTCAGAACTAATTAAATGTACATTAGATTATATCATACTGTTCTTATATCTTTAATATTTTTTATATCTGTGCTATATTTTGGGGTAATTTTTACAACTGTCTTATAATTTACTAATTTTTCTATTAAATACATATAGGAAACATTTTAAGGATATAATTCTATTACTTTCTGGATTATACCATTTCTGTTGAAAATTCAGTTACCTTATTCTTTTGTTATTCCTTTGAAAGTAATTTTTTCTCCACCTCTTTCCTGCTGTCTGCTTTTTAAGATTTTTCTTTGTTTTGGTTTTCAGTAGTTTTACTATGATATGTGAGTGTGACTTTTTTCTTTTTTTCTTTTCTTTTTGGTTATTTTCTAGCTTGTGGTTCATAGAGATGCTTGAAATTGTGGGTTGATATCTCTGATCAGTTTGGGAAATTTCTCAGACATTATTCAGATATTGTTTCTGTTCCATTTCTATCTCTCTTTTTCTGGGACTCACTGTTTCATATGTCTCCTACTCTCTTTTCTGTGTCTCCCATCCTGTTTCCCTCTTCTGCTTCAGACTAGATGTTTTCTGTTGATATACCTTCTAATTCATTTGTCTCTTCTGCTGCTAAATGTATCTATTGAGTTCTTAATTTCAGTTCTTATATTTTTCAGATCTAGAATATCCATTCAGTTATTTAGAAGTTCTTATTTATAACTCTGTGATTTAGATTATCTGTGGATCTCTTTCTATTGTCTTTTTTCCCCTCAGTTTGTGATCATTTGGTCCACTTTGTTGGTATGCCCCCTTGTAATTTTTTATGAATGCTGGACATTATATATGACAAATTGTAGAGACTCTAGATGATGGTAACTGCCTACACAAAGGGTTTATCAAATTTCCTGTAGTAGGCAGAGTGGGGATTGATCAACTTAATCCAAATGAGGTCCTGAGACAATGTAATTAAGGATGGGTTGCAGTTTTCTTAAGACTGTACCTGTGATTTACCCTCATTTTCTTCCTTACAGGGTATAATCCTCAAGAGGTTTTCCACTTGAGAGCCTAGTGTGTTCACTGGATCTCTGCCCTGCTGGCAGTTCCATTGCTCTAATCCTTGTATCCTCAGTCTCTAGACACTGCCCTCCCCCCAATTCATTTTTCTATGCATAGATTTTCTTCTTAACTTTTTAACCTTACATTTTGCAGAGCTTCAGAGTTCAGAAAATATCCTAATGGGTAAAGAAGCTGAGTGGTTGACTAAGCTCTGCCTCCTATTTAATATGCTAACTGACTACAACCTAATTTTTGTCTTTCAGTGCCCTTTGATACTGCCAAGAGCTCTGCTGCTTTCCCTGCCTCTTGGCAGTTGCCTATTGCTTTGATCCTTTCTCTGGGTCCTCATTCTCTTACCCCATGACTAGAATCAGTAAATGATCTAAGGATAAAAGAGGCTACAGACTTTTGGCTCACCAACCTGAGATTCATCTCACCAGGATCTTGATGCTCAAGCCCTTTTTGCTTCAGCAGTCCAGTGATGCCTTCAAACACATTTATAGGAGATTTTATCCACCTTTCATGGTTGTTTTTGACATGAAAGCTGGTCTATCATAAGGTACTTCATCTTAGCTAGGAGTGGAAATTTCTTGTTCATTTAAGCTTTTAAAATTCATTTCTTATGTGAAAAATACAGATATAGAAAAACTTTTCTTTGAAACCTTCCTTAGTTATCCAGTAAAACAACATGTTCCACATTCATCTTGGACATTTCCTGCATTAAGAATGGAATCAACCATTCTGTTATGTGTTATGTCAATCCAGTGCAGTCCTGGAACCAAACACAGATAACCTTAGAGACAGGGCACTGTTTTCAGTAACCTTTATTAACTTACTTACCTTAATATTAACATGTTCACTATAGCACCAGAGTTGAGCATTTCAGTATGCATTTGATAGTGTGCTAGGGATGTTGTGGTCTATCATTTCAAACTTTCAGCAGCTATTTAGGAGTAATGAAACTGAAAGTTAGGTTAGGTAATGTACCTGAAGTCACATAAGGTCTCATTGCTGTTTAGTGAAAGGCGTGGGAATCAAACCTTGATCTGGCAGCTTCCCAAAGCCTTTGCTCTAAAACAGTAATTTATATTTTCACCCATTCAACAATTATTAAAGATCTGATATGGAATCAAAATGCATAAAATACTGCCTTTTCCTTTAAATAATTCAGAGTAATGGAAGAAAAATAGATGTGTGAAATGTGAGAGGTCTGATAACAGGACTAGTGCTCAAGTCACACAGGAGAGTGAAGGTTTAATTTAACCAAGAAAGTTGGCACTAAAGTAGGCAACATTAGATCTGGGTCTTGAAGTATAAGTAGAAATTTGCTTTCTCTGCTCTCCCAGTTTAAAATACATGCACATGGCTTAAAAAATATGGAACAGAAGAGCTTACCATGAATAATTTCCCCCCACTCTACTGCTCCCTTCCTCTAGTCCCCCTTCCTAGAAGAACCTCTTTGAATTCTTTGTTTTTAATTTTTCCAACTATAAATTGTATATTTACAAAGTGCTGTGCCTTGATTTTTCCACTCCAGAAATTAGACAGATGATCATCCAGTTATATACATTATCTTTCATTACACCTCCCCCTTTCTTTGCCATTTTTTTTTATAGTTACAGTATTTCTAGTCCTCTCTTGGTTGCCTGGTAACATATACTGCCTTTTTGTTCTGTAAGCCTAAGGTAGTATCTCTGACATTCTAGTATGTGAGATGAAGGTGTAAACTAGTATTTGACCAAACCATTAGTTGCCATAATCTAGCCAATTTGACATATAAAATTAACTATCACATGCCCTTTCACCTCCCAATTTATGTCAGTTATACTTTGGACACTGTTTTAGTATCCAGGATGAGCTGATTCTAAAAGTTGAAAAGCCAAATACTATGTTACTTAATTTAATTGAACTTAAAGTTATTATAATGTTGATGCAGCTACCACACAAAGGAATATGGTTTTCTGTCAAGATGGTGGAGTAGGTGAATACCACGCTTGCATCCTCCCACAACCACATCACAATTACAACTAACTTACAGAACAATCATCTTCAAGAATCACCTGAAGTCTAACTGAACATAATTCATACAACTAAAGATATACAGAAGAAGCCACCACGAGAGTGGTGGGATCGGTGGAGACAGGGAATGGGCTGGTCCCCGACCCACATGTGGTAGTTAAAAATTGGGAGGGATATCTTGGCTATAGAGTCCCCACTGAAGAGCAAAGGGGTCCCAGCCCCACATTAAGATACCCAGTCCAGGGTTGCAGTGCTGGGAAGAGAATTCCCTACAACTGGCTGTGAAAACCTGTGGAGATTGTGGCTGAGCAAGAGGGCAGCTGGTGTCCCAGGCACTCCTCTTAAAGAGCCCGCACACAGACTTACTTGCTGATGGACTCACCCACTCTGAGCTCCAGTGCTGAGGTTGCAGCTCAAAATCACCGGGGTCATAAGGGGAAGAGTTGCCTTGTCTGGCTTCAGGGCAAGGGCTGGAGGGGCAGCTTTCTCCCAGAGAGAAGTGCTGGCAGAAGCCATTGTTCCTTTGTTGAGCTCTCTCTGCTCCCTGCATGCAGACTCAGGTGGCCACCATATCTGAGTCTCCACCAATCTAGCTAACACCGTTTGGCCCATCCAACTTGTGGACCCACCCAAGTGACTTCCAGTGGTTTTTCCATACAAATGGCCTGTCTTGGTTCATGCTGCAGACTTTCCTAAAATCTTGCAAAGGTTCACAAACCCCAAACAAGCATCATCAGGCCTCAGTGTGCCCATACCTCTTGCTGAATAGCTCCAAGCTCGGTGATAGCAGTGGCCAACCTCAGTTCAAGGCTCAGCCTTGCCCAGGCACCTTCAAGCCTAGCGCTGGTGGCAGCTATCTGCAGATTGTTTTGTGGCTCATTCCAAGTGACCTGGGGCAGGGCACAGCCCTGGGGCTGATCTTGGCCAGTGGTGGGGCCCTTCTCAGTAGTTCCCAGGGCTGGCAGTCATGGTAGCCAGCTTTGAACCAAAATAGAACACCATCTGGCCACCTCCACAGAAGACACACCCAAAGGGCACACCATACAGGCACCAAAGACCTGCCTAAGCTAATCCTGCTCTGTAGGGTCAGTCCCTGCACAACAGATACTCCACTATAGTCACTGCCAGTCATCACAACCAATCAGCCCAAGGGTCAATTTCTCCCATTGATGAACAAACAGCAACCAAGGCTCAACAGGAGAACACACACAACCCACACAAAGGAAATACCTGCAGGACCTGGCTCATGCAACCAGGGAGAATGTGCCAATGGTTACCCCAGAATGCCTATTACATAAGGCCACTCTACTAACACTGGGAGACTCTGCAGCTCCATCTAATACTCGTACATATAAACAAACACAGGAAGGCGGCCAAAATTAGGAGACAATGAAATATGTGTCATATTAAAGAACAATACAAAGCTCCAGAAAAAGAACAATGAATTCAAATATAACCTTTTTAGTATTGTACAAAGAATATACATATTTTTTGTGAGTTCAATAAGGAGATAGAATATTATGTCTGTTCTGAAACCTACATTAAAGCACACATATGAATCCTGAGGGGCATCAAGATCAAATGCAATCAAGGCACTTAACACAAATTAAAAATGTCAAATATTAAAAGATATAACATCACATGACAAAATACAGTATGTTGAAATAGAAAGCAAAAATAGATTAAAATTTTGTATGCAACTTATCTGTATGGGATGTTATGTTGAAATAAGTAGAAAAAGGTTTAAATTAAAAAACTCCATTACTATATATAAATCTATGTGCCAAATAGAAGGTCTATCTCTTTGCTTATAACAAATGAGAGCAAGTAACTCAGAAGTATGTTTCATTAATGTAAAATTTTAGAAAGTGATATGAATATATTTCCTGAATTTGAAAATGAAAAGAAATTGGAAATGTACAAATCACTGGATAAGAATATCAATTATAATAGGAAAAGTGTTTATTAAATAGAAATTAAAAAGATAATAGATGTCCTAAAATGAAGATATGAAAAATCAAATGATGTGTCTCTAGTAATTTTGAATTAATTTCTGTGATGGAGTTATTTTCTATAAATATATCTAATGTACAAAAAAAAAAAAAGCCTCTTCAATAGTCTGATGATTTAAATCCTGTGGAATTTGAAGTAGTTTTAAGCAGCATACAATATCATATATTTGTACTATAAAATCATCATTGTGTTTGGATCTTCTAAAACTGAGTAAAAAAATTTATTTTATAAATATTGTTAGACTTACTGGGATGCCATTGGTTATCAAGGGTTACATAGGTTCCAGGTGTACAATTCTACAGCGCATCGTCTATGTGTTAAACATTATGTGTTCACCACCCAGTGTCACTTCTCTTTCCTTCACCTTATATTTGGCTCCACCTCTCTCTTCTCCCACCCCCTCCCTCTTCTCCCACCTCCTTACCCCTTACTCCCAAATAACCCTTAAAATACTGATTGTGTCCATGAGTTTTTTGTTTGTTTTTTCTTTGTTGCTTTCAGTTTTATATTCCGCATATGAGTGAAGTCATACAGTTCTTGGTTTTTATCAGTCTGGCCTATTTGACTTAGCATAATGATCTCTAGGTCCATCCATTTTGTCACAAATGGCAGTATTTCATCTTTTTTATAGCTGAGTAATATTCCATTGTGTATATGTACCACAGCTTCTTTATCCAGTCATCTGTCACAGGGCACTTTGGTTGTTTCCATGTTTTGGCCACTGTGAACAGTGCTGCGATGAACATTGGGGTACATAAGTCTTTGAGGACAAAGGTTTTCAAGTTCTTTGGGTAGATCCCCAGAAGGGGGATTGCTGGGTCATATGGTAGCTCCATTCCCAATTTTCTGAGGAACCCCCACACTGCCTTCCACAGTGGTTGTACCAGTTTGCACTCCCACCAGCAGTGTACCAGAGTTCCTTTCTCTCCACATCCTCTCCAGCACTTGTTATTCCCTGTCTTGTTGATAACAGCCATTCTCACAGGTGTGAGGTGGTATCTCATTGTGATTTTGATTTGCATTTCCCTGATAGCTAATGAGGATGAGCATTTTTTCATATGTCTATGGCCATTTGTATTTCTTCATGGAAGAAGTTTAGGTCCTGTTTAGGTCCTCTGCCCACTTTTTAATTGGGTTGTTTGTTTTGTTGTTGTTAAGTCATATTAGTTCTTCATATATTTTAGATATTAGACCCTTATCAGATGCATTGTTTGGAAATATTTTCTCCCATTCAGTTGCCTATCCACAAATTTTTCTTAGTACAATCTTATCCAAATTTGGAAGAGTTAGGTAGGACAAGGGTTTCAAGATCTGGATGGTTCTTAATTAACTAAATGCCGTTCTTTCTAAAGGCTAAAATGTAGTGTAGTGTTTTGCAGATTGACCAGAACCACAATAGGATAAGTTTAGCTAACTGCAAAGAGGAAATCAATGTGTAATTAACCAAATAGGGAATATAAGCAAGAGTTAAGCCTCCCTTCCCAGAGACAGAGCTTTGGGTGTGAATCCCTTTTTCTTTACATGCTGCAAGTAAATAAAACTACCTGAGTGCAATCACATCTTGTGCTTAAATGGAACACCCTTAAGTTTAGTAATGGAAGTGGTCTAGGAAAATTATTTAAAAACAGTACCATTCACAGTGGCATCCTACAAAAGAAGTTTCCATAAATTCAAGTTAATTAAAAAGATCGCACTTGGTCAAGAGAAGTAAATTTTGAAAAATTTTATTGGTTACTCCCATCAAACAGGAAAATGAAATTTATAATTTCTATTTTTGGTATAATATTTAAACTTAAATATAATGTGAATTTTAGTATGCTAACTTTTCAATTTTTCAACTAATTTACTATTTTGGGAACATTAACCATTAAAAAATACACAAAAATATGCATATAAAGCTCAGGCTGCGATGTCGCTTGGCACAACATTGTTCTTACATTTCCAACTTGGCATCTGCACTCTAACATTAGGGTTGCCAGATTTAGCAAATAAAAATACAGGACACCCAGTTGTTAAACTTTAATTTCAGATAAACAGCAAATAATCTTGCTTGAGATATCCAAAATTTTTTACGTTGTTTATCCTAACTGCAAATTTAACTGGACATCCTGTATATTATCTGGCAACCCTAAACATAATTATTCTACATGGTAGAAAATGTTGCTTGCTTCTTGGTCCAATTTTACTGTTCCACCAACGCCTTCTGATTCCTCTGGCCTCTGGCTGAGCAGTGAGTGGTGAGGAGGGTGACCAAAGCAGTCATGTGGCTTTAACTCACGCTGAGAGGCATGGGCACGTCCAGTCCTTACCAGGCCTGGGAGTCCCTGTGTCCTCAACACCAGCGAGGGCGGAGGGCTGGAAAGCAGCTGTCCTCCATTATCCTCTCGCTGCCTCCACTCCTCTAAACTCACTTCCCCAGAATCCCTGTGTTTGCTGATCCCTCTGCCTGGAATGTTCTCTCAGGTAGTCAGAGTTTCTGCTCTCATTTCCTTTAGGCTGATCAAATACCACCTTGTCAGGCAGGCCTTGCATGACCTCTACGAAGGCTCTGCGTCCTCATTCCCCTCCTCCTAACCTTGTTTTGCTTTCCTTTATAATGCTTACTGCCACCTTAAGTGATATATTTGCGTGGTAATTTATGGTCTGTTTCCTCCTATTGCAAAGGAAGCTCCTTGAGCGAAGGACTTTTGTCTGTCCACTCGCTGTCCCCAGCTCCCAAAATGGATCTTGGCGTGCCACAGACAGCTTCTCACCGAAGAGTCTGTGCAGTGGGGCAGTCCGGAGGGAGCGCAGTACCCAGACGGGGGCTGGCGGGAGGCTTCGGGAAGGGGCGGGGCCTGGGTGGCCTTGGGGTGGGACAGGGCTTGCTGTGGGAACCTCCGGGGGCGGGGCCAGAGGTTTCTGCAAAGGCCTTGGTCCTGTCTTGCGGTTTCCAGGGATTGAGGTGGTGAGGATGGCTGGGAGCCACAAGCATGTGGCTGTCGCTGTGTCTGCTCTGGCGTAGTATTTCTGGCCGGGCGGCCCCTCTGTTCAGGCCTGTCCGTTCGCAGCAGCCCCCGAGAACCAGCTTGCAAGGCTGCGTGGGGCCTGCGGTGTTCTGTCCTGTGAGCAGGTGGAGTTGCAGATGCACTCTGAGGGAAAGGTGGGCAGTGCCCCGATGTCTTGGACATCATATACAGGCTTCTTTAAAGAAGCTTATTGAACGTTTGTGAAGATTCTTTATTCCGGGGAAAATTCTTTACTTTTTTTCTTTTGTAAGGAGTTTGGTGTTTAAGAGAAGTAAATGGTAGGAAAAGGCCATGGGCATGTGGCAAACCCCAGTTTCATGTTTTAAAGGAAATTTTCAGTCTTTCTGAAAGTGTTTTTGTGATGTGGAGCCCCCAGAAGGTCTGTCTACCCTCGTACTACTCTCTTTGAAAAGTTGGTCTCTTTATTTCATGAATTTGCAGACAACAAAACCTCACTAAAATAACCAAAACCCCTCTTATACCTGGTGGGCTCACAGCTGTCATCTTGTCTGCTGGAGTTTACTGCCAAGCTACTTAAAAGTATATACTCTAATTACAGTGTCCTCTCACCTCACATTTTTTCATTTTTTGACAGTAAGTCTGCCAACTAATCCCCTGAAACTGTCTGGTAGTGTTAGGGTCCTCCTAGTGGCCAGACTCAGTAGGCACTTTTGACTGTTTTGTTTTTTTCAGTGAAGCGCTTCATGATCTTTGGTTCTTTCTTTCCCATTCTCCTTGGCTGGCTCCTCTTCATTGGCCCACCTTTCTCCTGTATATGTTCTGTAATCTATTCCTGTTTTCTTTTCAAAATACCATACTCTAAGATGAAGATCTTGTCTATTCCCACTGCTCTAACAACCATGTATATTCTTAGGATTTATTAAACTGTCTTTTTGCACACACCTCTTTCTCGAGTTCTAATCTAGACCCTTATATTCAGCTTGCTAGTGGACTTAATCTACCTTGATTTCACACATAAGTCTAGAATGGATGTCACAAGTTATTCAGTGAATGATCATAAATAGGGCCAGAGGTAGAAAAAATAGTTATAGTGACTGTTAACCTTTGGGGTGCCAGGCCCTTTTGAGAATCTTATGAGAATCAAGGACTTTCTTCCTAAAAAGGTGCACACTAATTTTTGACTGTAGTTTCAGAGCCTCCCAGATCTGCTATGGTTCAAGAACTTGGATTTTGGGTTAGGGCTTCCTGAAATGAAATAGAAAAATGTGTTTTCATAGATACGCATCAGATTGTATTCCAGTCTCCATGGACCATTACCAAAACTAATCTATCAGACATATTTATGGAAATGTAGCCTTTAGAAATGGCATCAAGAAGGAAAATTTGGAACCCAAGGAAGCGAGTTTCTGATTACTGTGCAGATTGTGTGTTTCACAGTTTCAGACCTTTCAGAAAGTGCTTATTAGGATGTAGCCTGCCCCTCTCCTGAGGACCAGAGCACAGCTGAGGTTCTGAGATCTGGTAACTTGTGGGAGCCCTGAGTAGCAGGCAAAAACAGATAGAGGTGCATGAGATTTCAGGAGTTTGCTTCAAGCAGAACTAACCTTCTTTGGTAATTTGTAGGGCCAGTGATTTTTCAGTCCCAGAGTTATTCCCTTGATGGTCAGTGAGTGCTACTTTGAGATTACTCCCACTTTCTCCTGAATTAAATCTATTTCATTTCTTATGTTCTTGTGCCAATAGGTTATTTAGTATTCCTTTATTTTTTTATTTTTATTTTTTATAAAGAAGACAGTTAAAAAGACATTAGCCACCCTTTAAACCCTTCTCTATCTTCTGGTTTTTCTTGTCTCTCTCTCTGACTATAATTTCTCTTTCCTAGCCATCCTTTCTCAGTCCTCAGTTATAGTTCAGAGTTTCTTTGTGACCTTTTTGCTTTCCCTGAAGGGTCATAATTTCCAAATACTACCTGTGTACAAGGTAGGACAATTAATTTCGTGAACTCATTCTAGAAAAAGTGCTACATACCTCATTGCTGGATATCACTATGGTCATCTTCGAAGTACTCTCCTTGCCATAAATACTGCTTTGACTGTATTGTATAAAAATTTTAATAAAACTTTTTATATTAGGACAGTTTTAGACTTATGTAACAGTTGCAAAGATAGTACAGAGAGTTCCCATATATACATTTCCTCTATCTATTAATGCTAACAACTTACACAGCCATGCTATATTTTTTGAAACTAAGAAATTAACATTGATATGTTATTATTACCCTAAGATCCAGACTATATTCAGATTTCACCTTTTCTACTATTGTCCTTTTCCTGTTCCAGGATCCAAACCAGGATACACAGTAGTCATTATGTCTTCTTTATTTATTCTTTCCTTGTTTTCAATTGTGTAAATAATTTTAAAGAGTACTGGTCATATATTTAATATAAGGGCCATCAACTTAGGTTTGTCTGTTATTTTTTATGATTAGGCTAAAGTTATGGATTTGAGAGAAGAATGTGCCCTTCTTGTTGAATCATGTTAGAGGCAAATGACATCAACATGACTTATTACTGGTGATGTAAACCTTGATGACTTGATCAAGGTCATCACATAACTTTTGATATATTGCATTTTCATTTAAATTCCATCAAAATATTTTCTGATTTTCTTTATGACTTCCACTTTGACTCATGAGTTATTTAGGAGCATGTTGCTTAATTTACCAAATGTTTGGGGTTTTCCAGATATCTTTCTGTTTTTTTACTTCTAATTTTATTCTGTAGTCGTCAGATAACATACTTTATATGATTTTGGTTTTAAATTTGTTGGTGATTAGTTTATGGCAAAGAATATGGTAATGTTTCACGTGTACTTGAAAAGAATGTGTATCTTACTATTGTTGGGTTAAGTATACTATAAACGTTACTAGATCAAGTTGGTTGATAGTATTGTTTAGGTTTTCTATATATTTTTTCTATCAATTACTGAGGAGTATTGAAGTTTAACTGTAATTGTGGATCTCTGTATTTCTGCTTGGTTGTATCAGTTTTTGCTTCATGTGTTTTGAAACTCTTTGGTGCATGCACAATTAGGAGTTTTGTGTATTTTTGGTTAATTTACCTCTTTATTATCATGTAATTTCCCTCTTAATACTGGTAATATTTCATGTCCTAAAGTCTATTTTGTCTGATAGTAATATAGTCACTCCAGCTTTCATTTGATTTATATTTTAATGTTATGTCATTTCCATCATTTTTCTTTTTTTAAATTAATAGACTTTTTAAAGAGAAGTTTTAGATTTACAGAAAATTGTAACAGGAAGTACAGAATTTTGCCATTTACTTCCTTCTCCCCACCACACACACAATTTCTGCTATTAACATGTTGCTTTAGTGCAATATATTTGTTGCAGTTCATGAGCAAATATTGGTACATTATGATTAACTAATGTCCATAGTTTATGATAGGGTTCACTCTTTGTCTTATATCATTCTATGGGTTTTGACAAATATATAATGACATGTTTCCATCCTTACTGTACCATGCGGAATACTTTCACAGCCCTAAAAATGCCCCATGCTCCACCTATTTATTCATTTCTGCTTCCTCCATGAACTTTTGGCCACCATTGATCTTTTTATTGTCTCTGTAGTTTTGCCTTTCCCAGGATGTCATATAGTTGTAGTCATACATTATATAGCCTTTCAGATTGGCTTCTGTCACTTAGCAACATTCATTTAAGATTGTGCCATGTATTTTTGTGGTTTAATAGCTCATTTCTTTATATCAATTAATAATATTTCATTATATGGATTTATTATAGTTTGTTTTTTCATTTATTTATCTAAGGACATCTTGGTTGCTTTCAGGTTTTTATTATGAATAAAGCTGCTATAAACATCTGTGTGCAGGTTTTTGAATGGACATAAATTTTCATTTCATTTGGGTAATACCAAGAAGCATAATTTGTGGATCATAAGGTAAAGCTATATTTAGCTTTATGAGAAACTGCCAGACTATCTTCCAAAGTGACTTCCAGTTTTCCTTTCTGTCATCAATGAATGGGAGTTTCTTTTGCACCATGTTCTCCCTAACATTTGGTGTTGTTCGTGTTTTGGTTTTCCTGCATTCTAAGAAGTGTATGCTAGTATTTCACTGTGTCATTTTGCATTTCCCTAATGGCATCTTTTTGTATATTTATTTGTCTTCCATATATCTTCTTTGATGAGGTGTCTATTTAGACATTTGCCCATTTTTAATTGGGTTGTTTGTTTTCTTACTGTTGAGCTTTAAGAGTTCTTTGTATATTTTGAATAACAGTCTTTTATCAACTATGTACTTTGCAAATGTTTTTTCCCAGTCTGGTGTCTTTCATTCTCTTTTATTATTTTACTATTACCCTATCTTTACATTTAAAGTGGGTTTCTTATAAACAGCATGTAATTGTCTTTCTTCTTCATTCAGTTTGACAATCTCTATCTTTTAAGTTGTGTGTTTATTCCATTTATATTTAATACAATTATGATATAGTTGTATTAAAATCTACCATTTTTCTAGTTGATTCCTATTTGTTTCATCTATTCTTTGTTCCTTTTTTCTCTTTCTGCCTGCTTTTGGATTGACAGTTTTTTATGACTACAACTTATCTCCATTATTAACTTATTATTTGTACCTATTTTATACAGATTTTAGTGGTTGTCCTAGAGGTTTAAATATATTCTTTAATTAATCACAATCATATTTCAAATAAAATTGTTACATGTATAGTTCAAGAACCTTATCATAATGCTTCCAATTTCTCCCTCCCAATTTTGTGCTGTAGTTGTCATACATTTTACTTTATCATATACTGTAATTTCATAATACTTTGCTACTATGTTTGCTTTAGACAGTTAATTATATTTTAGGTGATTAAAATATGAAAAAATGTTTATATCTATCTTCATTTATCCTTTACCAGATGCCTTTATTTATTTCTGTAAATCCAAGTTTTTGTAGGGCAGATCTGTGTGTAGTAAATGATCAGCTTTTATGTATCTGAAAAGATATTTCAGACTTTTAGTCAATATGAGGAGCTTAGAAGTTACCATTCCATCCTGACAAGTAAAAGTGAACAAACTGAAAAATCAACAACTCTTTTTAAATCCATCAGAGAAGTAAGGTTCTAGGGAAAAGTTCTGCCCCACAAATTGTAGCAAAAGACAGGTAGAGAGACAGAATCACAACTTCCTGCAACAGAAACTCACCTCCATGGAAATGAGTATTGAGATAGGAAAACCTGAACTGCAATTAACAAATTGCTGGAGACTCAATATGGACAAGCCTGAGAGATAAAAACTCCAATGAGGATCCTGTCACATGAAGGCTTTCACACTTTTTAAAGTTTTACCTTCAGAGACTTGACCAATTTCCACAGTGAAGATGACAGAAAGATCCTCTCATGCATCCAGCAGGGATAGAGAAAAAAAGTTCTGAATCATGCCAGAATATGCTGTTCTTAGCAAGGCCTGACCTTAGGAGAAACTATGCTATCAGAGCATAACATGCTGAAGTTTTATCAAGGCCTAGCCAATTTGGAGGAATGGAAATACCCAACTTCATCTCACTCTAGCCTTCCATGTGGCAGAAGGGAAATAACAACTCCAGCTTCTCTAGCCATCCTCTCCCACCTAAGAGGGGGGAAACCTGAGAAGCTTGGTGAAATTGACAGTCCAGAGACATAGGCTCACCAAAAGACTTGAGACCAATCATGGGACAATAAAATTCTTCCACACACTCCACACCTTACCACTACATTACTAATTAGCTACTCACCAGAGTTCCTTTTACCCAATGCATCATGCTCTCCTTTCAACAAAAGACTACAGGCATACAGTTTGAAGAGGCAGAGAAAGCAATTGGAATTAGACCCAGATAAAGCATGGATGTTAGAATTATCAGACCATAAATTAAAAAAAAAACTATGATTAATATGCTAAGGACTCTAATGGAAAAAGTGGACAACATGCAAGAACAGATGGGTAATATGAGCATAGAGATGGAAACTCTAAGAAAGAATTTAAAAAATACTGGAAGTAAAAAAATATTGTAACAAATGAATGCCTTTGATGGGTTCATTAGGATGTTGAACACAGACAAAAAAAAGAAACATAGAGCTTGAAAATATGTCAATAGAGGGAGTTTCCTGATGGTGTAGTGGCTTAAGGCTTCAGCGCTGGTGCTGTCAGCACTGCGGCCTGGATTCGATTCCCAGTCAGGGAGCTACCCACATACCAAAAAG
>PVJL010013053.1:0-34049 GCA_004026885.1 Lyroderma lyra | reverse complement strand
CATTGTGGTTTTGATATGCATTTTCCCAATAGCTAATAAAGTTAAGCATTTTTTCATATGTCTGTTGGCCCTTTGTATGTCTTCATGGGTGAAGTGTTTGTTTAGGTCCTCTGCCCACTTTATAATTGGGTTGTTTGCTTTTTGTTGTTGAGTTGTGTGAGTTTTTTATATATATTAGATATTAGTCCCTTACCAGATACAATATGTTGTTTGCAAATACTTTCTCTCATTTGATTGGCTGTTTCTTTGCTTTGTTGATGGTTTCTCTTGCTGTGCAGAAGCTTTTTAGTTTGATAGAGTCCCATTCATTTATTGTTGCTTTTACTTCCTTTGACTTTCAGTTCAGGTTCATGAAGTCCTCCCTGAGCCTGAGGTCTAAAATTCAGTACCAGTGTTTTCTTCTATACAGTTCATTGTTTCTGGTCTTATGTGGAGGTCTTTAATCCAGTTTGAATTAATGGTAGTATATGGTGACATTTCATAGTTCAGATTTATTCTTTTGCATATGGTTTTCCAATTTTCCCAGCACCATCTACTGAAGAGTCTTTCTGTTTCTCATTGTATATTTTTTGCTCCTTTATCAAAAATTATTTGTCCATATATTTGTCGATTTGTGTCTGAATTTTGGATTCTGTTCCTTTGGATTGTGTGTCTCTTTTTCTGCCAAATCCACCTGTTTTGATTATTGATACTTTGTAGTATAAATTGAAATTGGGGAGTGTGATGCCTCCAGCTTTATTGTTTTTATGTAGTATTGCTTTGACAATTCAAGGTCTTTTGTGGTTTCATACAAATCTGATAATTTTTAAATTTGTTTTGTGAAAAAATGTTTGTGGAATTTTGAAGAAAATTGCATTAAATCTGTATGTTACTTTGGGCTATATGGCCATTTTAACAATGTTAAGTCTTCCTATCCATGAACACGGAATACCTTTTCATTTCTTTGTGTCATTTTCAATTTCTTTCAGAAATAACTTACAGTTTCCAGTGTATAAGTCTGTCACATTCTTTGTTAATTCCCAGGTATTTTATTCTTTTTGTTGTGATCACAAAAGGTATTGATTCTCTCACTTCTTTTTCTGAAGTTTTGTAGTTTGTATATACAATTGCAATTGATATTTGTACATTGATTTTTGTATCTTGCAACTTTACAGTATTTGTTTATTGTTTTTAATAGTTTTCTTGGGGAGTCTTTGGAATTTTCTAGATAAAGGATCATGTCATCTGCAATTTTGACAGTGTGACTTCTCTCCCAATTTGGATTCCTTTTATTCCTTGCTCTTGTCTGAATGCTTTGGCTAGAACTTCTAGTTTTATATTGAATAGCAGTGAGAAAGGGGCATCCCTATCCTGTTCTTGATTTTGGGGAATGGGCCTCAGCTTTTCCCTATACTTTATGTTATTAGCTGAGGGCTTGTCATATATGGCCTTTATTATGTTGAGGTGCTTTCCTTCTCTACCCATTTTATTCAGTATTTTGATCATAAGTGGATGTTGTATCTCGTCACATGCTTTTTGTGCTCAATTGCTATGACCATATGGTTTTTATTTTTTAGTTCGTTTGCATGATATGTCACATTGATTGATATGCATATGTTCAACTATCCTTGTGCTTCTGGGATGAATCTCACTTGATCCTGGTGTATAATCTTTTTGATGCATTGTTATATTCTATTTGCTAATATTTTGTTTAGAATTTTTGCATCTGTGTTCATCAGAGATATTGGTCAATACTTTCCTTTTTTTGTGTGTTATCCTTACTAGGCCTTGGTGTTAGGGTAATGTTGGCCTTGTAGAATGAATTGGGAAGTTTTGCCTCATCTTCAATTTTTAGGAAGAATCTGAGAAGGATAAGTGTTAATTCTTCTTTGAATGCATGATAAAACTCCTTGGTGAGACCATGTGGTCCAGGGCTTTTGCCTTTGGGGAGTTTTAGAGGATTGTTTCCATTTCTTTACTATTGATTGGTCTATTTAGATTGTGAAGTTCTTCCTAGTTCAGTCTAGGTAGACTATAGGTTTCTAGAAACCTGTCCATTTCTTCAAGGTTGTTAAATTTGGTGACATAAAGCCCTTCATTCTATTTTTTTATGATCCCTTGTATTTCTGTGGTATCAGTCATAATTTCTCCCCTTTTATTTCTAATTTTGGATATTTGTGTCCTTTCTTTTCATTGTTTGGTTAGGGTAGCCAGTGTTTTTCAATTTTGTTAATTTATTCAAAGAAGCAGCTCTTTGTTTCATTAATTTTTCCTATTGTCTTACTGTTTTCAATTTCATTTAACTCTGCTCTAATTTTTATTATTTCTTTTCTTCTGTTGACTTTGTTTTTTTTTTCTGTTCTTATTCTAGTTCTTTAAGATAGCATGTTAGGGTGTTTAATTGTGATTTTTCTTGTTTCTTAAGATAGGCTGTAATGATTTAAATTTTCCTCCTATTACTGCTTTAGCTGCATCTTAAAAATACTGATATGTTGTATTTTCACTGTCGATAGTTTTTATGTATGTTTTCATTTCTTTTTCTATTTCTTCTTTGACCCAGTCATTTTTAATAAAATGTGGTTTAATCTCCATGTATATGTGATTTATTTTTCTTTCTTTTTGCAGTTGATCTCCAGTTTGAAAGCTTTGTGATCTGAGAATACACTTGATAGATTTCAGTGTTCTTGAATTTTCTGAGGCTGGTTTTGCATCTGAGCATATGGTCTATCCTTGAGAACATTCTATGTGTACTAGAAAAGAATATATAGTCTGGCGTTGTCAGATGAAGTGTCCTATAATGTCAATTATGTCCAATTGCTGTAAGGTATCATTTAAAGCTGATATATCCTTATTTATTTTCTGTTTGGATGATCTGTCCATAGCTGTTAATCACGTGTTTAGATCCCCTTCTATAAATGTATTGTCAGTTTCTCCTTTCAGATCTGTTAGTAGTTGCTTTGTAAATTTTGATGGGTTCTGATTGGGGGCATAAACATAAATAAATGTCATGTCTTTTTGTTGTTGTATTGTTCCTTTTATCACTATAAAATGTCCACCTTTGTCTCTCATTAGCTTTTTGATCTTGAAGTTCAGGTATCAGTATGGCAACTCCTTTTCTCTGGATGCCATTTGCTTGGAGTATTGTTTTTCACCCTTTCACTGAGACTGTTTTTGTCCTTATGGCTGAGGTGTGCCTCTTGGAGACAGCATATGGATGGGTTTTGTTTTTTAATTGAGTTTGACACTCTGTGACTTTTTACTTGTGAGTTCCGACTATTTATATGTAGGGTATTAATTGATATATGAGGATTTGCTATGACCATTACTTCTTCCATTTTTATGTATTTATTTATTTATTTTGTCCCAACTCTTCCCCATTTATATTGACTTTTTGTTTCAGGTCAAATAACCTCGTTCAATATTTCATGAAATGCCAGCCTTGTGCTGGAGAATTCTCTCAGCTTTTGTATGTCCGAAAACATCTTTATTTCTCCTTCATATCTACCATGCCACTTCCTCCTGGCTTTTAGAATTTCTGATGAGAAGTCTGAAGATAGCCTGATGGTCTTTCCTTTAAAGGTTATAGTGTTTTCCCCCACTGCCTTGAGAATTTTCTCTTTGTCTTAGATTTTTTTTATATTTTCAGTATAATGTGTCTTGGAGAAGATCTGCTGGGGTCCAGGTAGCTAGGACACCTATTTTCTTCTTGAATGGATTTCCACATTTTACCATACATTTGGAAATTTCTCCCCTACTATTGTTTGAGTAAGCTGTCTGTAGAGTTCTGTTCTGCACCCTCTAGTATTCCTGTTATTTTAATGTTTCTTTCTAATGGAGTCAAATCGTTTTTGTCTATTTATTTCAGTGTTTTTGACTCTGAAATTCCTACCTTCTTTTCTGTTTCCATGTTTCAATCTTCAACATCACTAATTCTTTCCTTCATATGCTTGGCCCTGTTTCCTATGTTAGTTAGTTCATTTCTCCATTCTTTTATTGCATGGTTTATCTTTTGAATTTCAATTGGATTCTTTTTCAAATTTTCAATTTCTTTGTGAAAATGTTTCTTTTGTTCACACATTTATTTTCTGAGATCATTTATCTGTGTCTGTGCACTCTGCCAACATTCTTTCAGCTCTCTGAGTGTTTTAAGAACTGCAACCTTGTATTCTATGTCACTTAAATCATACATTTTGAGATCTGTAAGTTCCTTTTCTGGAGAGTTTTCATTTTCTTTATGAGTGATTTTGAATCCTAAGGTACTCATTGCATTTGATGTGTTTCTTTTTCTAGGCATGAGGGCTTTTCCTTGGGCAGACATAGAGAGGTCTTTCTTTCTTTCTTTCTCTTCACAGTTGGTACCAGTGTAGTATCTTTCAATATCTGAGCTATCTCTGGGAGCTTTCTGCAAGGTGGGCTTTCTTTCTTTTGATTCAGGCACCTTGGCCTTGATGTGCTTCTTTTTTGGAAAATGTGGTGGGTGATGGTGTCCTTTGCCTCTGAGATCAGTGCAGGGAAATGTTTCTGTGCCTGTGTTTTGTAGTTTTCCTCAGCTCTACTGCCCCTTTACACAGGTGCAGGATTTTTGGAAAGAGTGAAGGTTTGTTTGCCTTTTCTTCCCCCCAGCTGACTGTGTAGCAGAGACTTGGTAGAGTTCTGGGGCGTGAGCTTTGGGAGAGAGGGGAAGCAGCTAGGCTCAGAGTCCCTTGTTCATGCCTGGGTTTGTGAGTGGTGTGGTCTGCGGCTGCTTTGTTTCTTGCAGTAGCTCCCCTGGTTGCTGACTTTACTACAACACTGGTCTGTTCATGAGGGATGTCCGGGTGAGTTGGCATAGGACACTATGGGAGGGAGCTGTGATCATGTCAGTCACAAGCTGAGAATGTGCCACTGGCTCATCCTTCCTTCTTTCTCCTGGGCCCATGTTTCACCCAGGACTGCATTTTATTCTAGTCAGCATTTCTACCATAGCCAGCTCTCAGTTTCAAAGTGGCCCAGAACTGATTTGTGATCACGGCACCACATGGCAACTGAGGATCCTATTCTTACCCTGGGCAGCACTCCTGTTGGAGCCCTAGTGCTTTGCCACTTATTGGGGTTTCAAGTTGTCCACAGTCTCACAGAGTTTCAGCCACTCTCCCCTCCTTGTTGCCACTCAGCCTCCAACCCTCCCAGGATTATGTTGCTACTTATCCATTCTCCCGTAGCTCCAGCTTCATTCCCTAAGTCAGCCCCAGTGAGGTCATGTTCCACAGCCACATCTCTACTCTGTTCTCTCCCTCCTCTCTCATCCTCCTCCCTTCTCTGATGTTCAGATGTTTTCTTGTAATGTATGGATCTCACGGCTGACACTATACTGCTGAGGGTTTTCCCTGTTGGAACCCAGTTATTCAATTTATTTTCCAGATGAGGTTTTAAGGGTTTCCTCTCTCATTACCATCTTAGGTCCCTCCCTTTTTGACATTGTGATTTTAGTGGCATATACCAGAAGTATGTATATTGGATCACATGATATTTATATTTTTATTTTTTGAGCTATGTCGATTCTGTTTCTTCTAATGTTTGCACTATTTTACATTCCCACCAATGCTGTAAAAAGCTTCAAATTCTCCCACAACCCAGCAACATTTATAGTTTGTTATTTTAATAATAGCCATTCTAATGGGTGTGAGGTGATATCTCATTGTGGTTTCTATTTGCATTTCCCTGATGAGTATTGATGTTGAACACCTTTTCCTATACCTATTGGACATTTGTATGTCTTATTTGGAGAAATATCTATTCAAGTTCTTTGCCCACTTTCTGTCAGATTATCAGGTACTTTTGATGTTGAGTTATTAAATTCCTTCTGTATTTTGCACAGTAACCCCTTGTTTGATATCTGATTTGCAGATATTTTCTCCCATTTTCTATATTTTTGCTTTTGTTGCCTGTGGTTTTAGTGTTATATCCATAAAAATCATTGCCAACACTAATGTCATAAAATTTTTCTCAATGTTTTTTTCTGGGAATTTTAGTTTTTGGATCTTACATTTAAGTTTTTAATCCATTTTGAGTTGATTTATGTGTATGGTGTAATCTAGGGGTTCAATTTTATTCTTTTGAATGTGAATATTTAGTTTTCCTAATGTCATTTATTGAAGAAAAGGCCCTTTCCTCTTTGTGTATTTTTGTCAATTTTGTTGTTGATCAGTTGATTGTAAATGAGTAGATTTCTCTCTGGACTCCCTATTAGGCTTTGCTGATCTCTACATCTATATGTCAGTACCAAACTGTTTTAATTACTGTAGGTTGATAATACTTTTTAATAATATGTGTGCTCTTTTCTACTTTGGAAAGTATCATGGACAGCTGTGATATTAAGGATGTGTATTGAATTTATTTAGAATGTACAATAGAAAAAGAGATATAAATCACTGAATGTAAAGACAGGGCTTCTAAGAATTTAATATAGAATATTTTTGGAGGAAATGACATTGTCACTCATTTGACCTTGTCTAATATATCATCCTTTTCAGCTGTGACTTAGCTTTCTGGAGTAAAATTTGCACATGGTGATTGTGCGGAGTACCAACGAGTTTCATCCTGTTGGGATTTTCTGACCATTCTCAGTCACAAAGGTTCTATCTGGGACATCTTAATCTCATATTTACTAACAATTTTTGGGAAAAACACCAAAATTCTTGTGTCTTGTTTGGAACCCAAGCTTCATACACTAATATATATTTTTTTCTTTCTCATCTCTCCTTCCTGGACCTATGCTATATCAACAGTGTTATTCCCCCACTGCTGGTAAATTTGTTGGATCCCATGAAAACCATTACCTATGGTGGCTATGTGGTTTAGCTATATGTCTATCTTGCCCTGGGATCTACTGAATGTGTCCTTTTGGCTGTGATGTCCTATAATTGCTACGTTGCTGTCTGCGATTCCCTCCACTACACTCTCTTAATGCATCCCAATCTTTGCACGTTCCTGGCATCTTTGGTGTGGCTCAGTGGAATGGCCACCACCCTGGTACAGTCCATTCTACCCCTGTAGCTACCTTTTTATGGGAATTGCCAGGTGGATAATTTTATCTCTGATGTCCCTGTATTTATCAAGTTGGATTGTGTGGACTGACTTCCAATAAAGTTGAGCTCTTTGTGGTTAGTATCCTCTATCTTATAATGCCTTTCTCCTTCATCCTGGTTTCCTATGACCAAAAACATTGCCAAAGCAGTTTTGAGAATCAAATCAGCTACAGGAAGAATAAAAGCATTTGGGACTAGTTCTTCCCACATGATGGTTGTCATCATCTTCTATGGAATTATCACCTTCCTGTATCTGTGACCAGCCAAGAGTAGACCCAAAGACTAGGGAAATTTTGTTTTCCTCTTCTACAATGTGGTGACTCCCATGCTCAACTTAACCGATAATTTGAGGAACAAAGAGGTTAAGGGGGCACTTAAAAGTTCTAGGAAAGATTCTAGGAGTACATTTTACTTAATTATCAAATTTTTAAAAAAGACACTACAATAATAAACATCTTTTTGTGGTTAAAAAACATACAATGTTTTTAATATGTCTATTTGAGTCCTTTTCACCCATTTTCTTTTGATTAATTTTATAGTATATTCTGCAATATACTATGAAATATATGTATCTAGTCCAAAATTTGCCATGACCCAGTAGTAACATAAATTTTTCGTCAATCTGTACTTCCATGTCTTTTCTCCAAAAGACATTATATATGTCACTTTTTAAAAATAAATATTTTACCAGATTAAGACAGATAAACATGAAACTATTCAAGGAATGTTTTAAACCAATCATCTTCTTTTTCTTCATTTGTGAAAAACATTGTGGAGTGTCTCAACCATTCTGCATCTCTGCATAGACTATGACTTACTTCTTTGTATGGTTGAGCCTTAGGTAAACTGTCACACAGTAGATTATTTTATGTCACCCTACACTCTATTCATTTAGCATGTGGCAGTGAAGATTAGAGGTGCAAAAACAACATAAAGAGAAATCCATACTTTAGAGTTTGAGGATAAAGCAGAAAAAGGTTGAGGATAAAGCAGAAGGAAAGAGCTGGGTTATATTATGCTGTGATTGAACCAGTAAACCAGTTTGAACTGCCTAATACTGGAGTCTGATTCCTAAGGAAAAAGCACAGCTCTAGAATATTCTATGGCTTATGAAGACATACAGATAACAACTTTTACTATTGCTAGTACTACAATACATTTGTTTTGCTTACTTTTTAAATATGCAAGTCAATTATTATTTTTAAAATTTTATCCTTTATATCCCTACATTTCTACTTGCAAAAACATTTCCATAATTTGGAAATTTATTTTCCAAATGAAAACTTAACCAAACCCCATTTATTATATTTGCTACAACACTGTTTTTACTTCACTTCTTATTATTTCACACTAGATGACCTTTGCCTTTTAATACTCTTATTTTTCTTGAAAATGAGAAAGTTTTGAATCTTAATCTTAGAAAATTTTATGTAAACACATAGTATTATATTTATTTTTCACTGAATTATAGCAAATTTTGGTTGTATAGTTTACAGTGGGCAAAGCCCTCTGGGTTCAAACTTATATCAAAATAAATATATAAATTCAGTAAGATGAAGAAGAACTTTGGGGTAGAATCCCATAAGTCCAAATGGAATCATTTTGAATAAAGAATAAGAAGTCAGAGAATGAAATGTCATTTGTAACTGTTCAGAAGCACAAGCATAATTAGAAAGATAATGCTATGCCTGGCTTGTCTTTCTTCAATGTTGCTGTGTTTTTTTGTTTGTGTCTTTGCTTGTTTTCTCCTCAGGGGCCATGCTAAGCTTTTCTGTATTGTTTCATCATTAGTATATATGCTGCTGAAGTGAACTTCCTTCAGTAATTTATTTACACATTTAAATTTTGGAAGACAAAGTTTGACTGCTATGCATAGGAAGCAAATAGGAAAGAAATGACAGACATCCATATTGGTCTCATTACCATTGGGAAAGATAGACTCTGAATACTGTAAGATTACCAGGGCAATAAAATTTGGATAAGGCTCAAGAAGGAAAAGGAAAGAGGGAGTTATGCAATTGAATATTATGGCTAACTGAAGCCTTCCTGTGTAAGTGGCATTCACTCTGTGATGTCAGTAAAGCTTAGGAGTAAGCCCTGGAAAACTACAGAGTGGGGGATGGAAAGAAGAGAAAAGTTTCTAGGAGAAGACTGTGCTTAATGTAGCAAAGATGTCAACTTGAGTTTTACTCTAACATTCAAAATCTGGGTTTATGGGGTGTACCCTTTCTGTTATACACAGTTATTTTTCAAGATCTTCTAAATTCCTACAGATTTCTTGAAAACTTTCATTCTTAGAGTTACTATGACCTTTTTGCTGGCTCTTTATGAATCCATCATGAGATTAGAATACTAAAATGTATGTTCTGAGTGGAGTTAACTTATATATACATAGCATACATGAAGTAAACTTGAATCTTCCTGACCACTTTTTCTTCTTCAGACTGATTCTTCCATATCCTCTCAAGATTACTACATTTTCTCACTATGAGCAGGAATCTACCTTTCTGAGGTGTTCTGACACCAACAAATAGCCAGACCTTGAACTATCCAATTTATAAGATAAGTTATTAAAATATATTTACAAATATGGGCTGTTTTCTATTAAGAGTAACTGCAATGTTAAGATCAGTTGACCAAATTCTTATTTACGTTATTAAAATAAAAATAATGCTGCACTACTTTATGTTGTAGATTTTAAGTAATTATTCCAAGCCCTTCCAAACTCATACTGAATAAAGTGTTTGTAGAGTATGTATAGTCTCAAATCATCAAAACTTTATATTGGGTCTTCATTTTCTAGTCAACTCGGCTTTTGCAAAATAAGACAAATATGAATAAAAAGTTTATTTATGTTTCTTCTCTCATCTTTTATAGACACAATCTTTTAATTCATTAACTAGTTAACTCATCAAATATGTATTAAATCTGTTCAAAGCACTGTGGGCAAGTTTCTTGGAATGACAGAAGTTTCACACTAGAAAATACAATTAAATAACCAGTAGCAATAAAGTAAAGTAACTGTTAGAGTAGAAAAGTCACAATGCAGATGAAGCACACAAATAACGGGATTACTCCCCTCCCATTTTCAGAGATGTGATTGTGAGTGACATAAACTTTTTAACAAGTGAATCAGAGTTAAGATTTTATATATATTATATAGACAGATTTAGATAGACAGATAGATGATAGATAGATACATGGAATGGCATTTTTAATGACTGGAATAAATATAAACATGTTCAAGAAATTAAAATAATGTAGCTTTTCTGCAATAAAAATTTTGAGGTGAAATGAAAAGATTATACAACTTTAAAATAGTCTGGTCAAGATGGTGGCATAGGTAAACATTGTGCTTATCTTTTTTCATGACAACCTCAAAATTACAGCTAAATTATAGAACAACCATTATTAGACTCACCTGAAGTCTAGCTGAATTTATGTCCTACAACTTAGAACACACAGAGGCACCTCAAGACTGGTAGGAGGAGCATAGACCAAGAAATACATGTGAGAGACCACTAAAAATAGGCAAGCGCATCTCAGCTCTGGAGGTTTCCTCTGGGGAAACAAGGGGCCCTAGCCCCACACCAGGATTTCCAGCTCAGAGTTCTAGTGTCAAGGAGAGAAGTCCCCATAATTTCTGGATGTGAAAACTGGTGGAGATGGTGGCTGATTGAAACAGAGGAAGGCTGTATTCCCAGGCATTTCTCTTAAAGGGCATGTACAAAGAATTACTCACTGATGGTCTCACTCACTCTGAGCTCCAGTGCAGGGGAAGCAGCTTGGAAGGTGACAGGGACATATGGGGAGGAGCTCAAATGTCTAGCTTCAGGATAAAGGCTAGACAGGCAGTTACTCCCAGACAGAAGTGCTGGTAGAAACCATTGTTTCCTTGTTGAGCCCTTTCCCATCCTGACATGCAAATGCGGGAGGCCACCATATCTGAGTCTTTACCAGCCTGGCTAACACTATCATTGGATCTGCCCTGGTGCTTCCCTGAGACCCCACCCCACCCAACTTTAAGCACACCCAAATCACTTCCAGTGACTTTTCCATACAAATGGCCTGTCTTGGCTCATGCTGTGGACTTTCCTAAAATCCCTGAAAGGTTCACAAAATGCAAACAAACAGCATCTGGCTTCAGCATGTGTGGTACCTCTGGCTGAACATCTCCTCATCCAACATTGGTGGCAGCTGGCCTCAGTTCTTGGTTTGGTCTCTTGAGGCACTTCTAAGCCCAATGTGGGTGGTGGCCATTGCAGATTGCTTTGTGCCTCATCGCAGATGGCTCCAGGCAGTGCATAGGCTGAAGCTGAATTTGGCCTAACATTCAAAATCTGGGTTTTTGGTAAGGCCACTCCCAGGATGCCCTAAGTGTGGAATGCCCAGTAGACAACTTCAAAATAAGATGGAGCATCACCCAGGTACCTCCAAGGTCGACATACCCAAGGAGCAGACTGGGCTGGCACCATTGCTCTGCTAAAGCAAATCCTGCTTCATTGGTTCAGTCCCTAAACAATAGCTCCTGCACTGTCATCAGATCCGGTCCTCACAACCAATCAGCCTATGGGTCAATCCTCATTGATGTGCACATAGTAACCAAGACATAACTAGAATAGGAGGGCACCCATAATTCACACTAGACACACACCTAGAGCACCTAGTTCTGGTGACCAAAGGGATGGCAGCACTGGGATCTGCATTATACCTACTACATAAGGCCATTCTATTAAATCCAGGAGGTATAACAGCCCAAATACCTAGAAACCAATACAGAGAAACAAACACAGAGAGGCAGCCAAAATGGAGAGACAAAGAAACATGTCCTAAGTAAAAAAACAGAAGAAAGCTCATAATAAATGAATGAATGAATGAATGAATGAATAAATAAATAAATAAATAAATAAATAAATAAATAAATAAATAAGCAAACAAACCAAAATAAAGGTAAGCAATTTACTAGTCACAGAATTTTATAACCTTGGTATATCTGTGTCTCATAGCTGTGTTTTTGTCAACATGTGGGGGGTGTCTTGCTGAGTGGCGTTCATTATTATTCATGTGTATTCTTGTGTGCTGTCATGAGAATGTCAGAGCTTTAATTAGAGCAACATACAAACATTACATTTGTTGTTTAACTTGGCAAAAGTGGAAGTGAAATCAGGGACATGTTAGTCCAAGTTGATGGGGATAATGCCATGAAGAAACTGGCAGTGTACAAATGGATTAAATGTTTTTCTGAGGGGAGAGAAAGCGTTACTGATGAAAAGAGGTCAGGCAGCCAGTAATGAACAGAACTGATGAAAACATTACAAAAATTTGTTAAAATTGTGCATCTAAATCATCGGTAGACTGCGAAAAGCATAGCAGGCCAGGTAAACATCAATAGAAAAACAGTTAGGAAAATCTTAACTGAAAATCTTGGAATGTGAAAGGTGTGGACAAAAATGGTTCCAAAGGAACTCACTAATGAACAAAAGCAAAGGAGAGTTAAAGTTTGCCAATACCTTTTGGAGAGGCAAGATGATGTTTTGGGCCATGTTCCCACTGGTGATGAATCATGAGTGTACTAATACAACCCTGAAACAAAGTGTCAATGTGCACAATGGAAATCAGCTCATTATCCACAACCAAAAAAGTTCTGTTAGTCTGAATCAGGAGTCAAAACAATGTTGCTAACCTTTTTTGATATCAGAGGAATAGTTTATTATAAATTTGTGCCAACTGGACAAACAGTCAACCAAGTTTACTATTTGGAAGTGCTGAAAAGGGTGCATGAAAAAGTTAAATGAAACAATCTGAATTTTTCATCAAAAACTCTTGGTACTTGCATCATGACAATGCACCAGCTCACATGACATTTTCTGTGAAGGAGTTTTTAGCCAGTAAACAAATATTCATATTGGAACACCCTCCCTACTCACCCAATCTGGCCTCTAATAACTTTTTCCTTTACCTGAAGATAAAGGAAATATTGAAAGGAAGACTTTTTCATGACATTCAGGACATCAGTGGTCATACCACAACAGCTCTGATGGCTATTCCAGAAAAATTGTTCCAAAATCGCTTTGAATCTTAGACTAGGCACTGGTGTTAGTGCATAACTTCCCAAGGGGTATACTTTAAAATGTGACTGTAGTGATATTCAGCAATGAGATATATAGCACGTTATTTTTAGGATGAGTTCACAAACTTCTCAGATGTTGTAAAGAATACATTAGAGGAAATCAACAGTAGATTAGATAAATGAGAGAATCATATTAGTGATTTAGAAGTTAAGGTAGCAGAAGACACTCAATCAGAAGAGAAAAAAATATGAGGACAGTTTTAGGGGCCTCTGGAACAACATTAAGTGTACCAACATTTTCATCATTGAAGTATTAGAAGAGAAAGTGCAAGGAATCAAAAACCTATTCGAAGCAATAATAACGGAAAACTTTTGTAATCTGGTGAAGAGAATAGACATATAGGGCCCAGGAAGCACAAGAGTCTTGAACAAGCTGAATCAAAATGGGCCCATACTAAAACACATTATAATAAAAATGCAAAAGGTTGAAGACAAAAAGAAAATCTTAAAAGCAGCACGGAAAAAGCAGTTAGTTACTGACAAGAAAATCCCCATGAGATTATCAGCTGATTTCTCCACAAAAACTTGGTGGAATAGAAAAGATTGGCCCAAAATTTTAACTGATGATAAGCAAGGCTGAACAATCAAGATTACTCTACCCAGAAAAGCTATCATTTAGAATTAGAGGATGTGTAAAAAGCATTCTAGAGAAAAAAAAGCTGAAGGAGTTAATCAACACTAAACCAGTATTACAAAAAAAAAATTACAGGGTGTTGTTTAAAAAAAGATGAAAGGTATAAAATGTAAATAATAAAATAGCAAAAACTACATTATCTATCAGCATTTTTTCCATGTAAATGGCTTAAATGCTCCAATCAAAAGATAGGTGGCCAAATTAAAAGAAAACAAGATCTTTACATATGGTGCCCACAAGCGACTCACTTCAGATCAAAAGACTCACACAGACTGAAAGTAAAGTGATAGACAAAGATATTTCATGAAAATGAAAATAATAATTTATAAAAAACTGTGGTAGCAATACCTATTCTAGAGAAAATAGAGTTTAAAAGAAATCCTATAACAACAGAAAAAGGAGAACGTGATAATCTCACTTCTGGGTATTTATCTGAAATAACCAAAGACACTACTTTGAAGGAACATGAGAATTCATATGTTTATTGAAGCATTATTTGTAATAGCCAAGATATGGAGGCATCCATGTATTTATCAATGGATAAAGAAGGGGTGGTACACATATATAATGGAATATTACTCAGCCATAAAAAAGAATTAAAAGTTGTCATTTGCTGATAAACCTAGAGATTATAGTGCTGAGTGTAGGACATTAAACAGAGAAAAACAAATGCCATATGATTTCACTTATATGTGGACTCTAAAGAACAAAACATACAAACAAATAAAAAACTCATAGATATAGATGGGAGGGGGTTTGAGAAGGAGTGAGAAAAGGGAAGGGATTAAGAAGTACAGATTGGCAGTTACAAAATAGTCACAGCATAAGTAATATAGTCAATACTATTAAAATAACTATGTGTGGTGTCAGATGGAAACTAGATTTGTTGGGTGATTATTTCATAAGTTATCTAAATGTATAATCACTATGTTGTATGCCCAAAACTAATATAATATTCTATGTCAACTGTAATTGAAAAATAAAAACACTATTAAAAAAATGAAAGAAGATATGATTTAGACATATGAAAAACAAACAGTTTTTACATTTCAAGAGGCTCATGTGTCATTGTGTCATAGAACAAGAAACACTAGACTCTAAAATAAGTTTTAGGTTTTAGTGCTAGTTCATTTTATACCAAATAGAAACATTTTAGACTTTCTGTTTTGCTTTATTTAATAAGATAATTATATTATAAGTGCAGAGTTTTTTTCTTCTCAATCATTATACATTATACATTAATGATTGAGGCAGTAGTAAAATGTGGGCAGAGTTGAGACATATTAAGATGTTAAATTTATGAATTTCCTGGAATGGATATGCTGCATAAATTTATACTTCAAAGATGGGTCTACATCTCTATTTGGCATAATTAAATTAATGTTGACTGCATTTACTTTCATAGGAAGCACAGTCTTCAGAGGGAGGGTTTAAATTTGAACAATGTGTATTTGAGGTGTATATTGACATGAAGATGAAAGCTTGAAAGATAGATGCATGGATCTGATCATCAGGAGAGAAATCTATATGTAATTAATGTAGTGATTAGCAAATGGGTTCAATTATGGAGAGATTACATGTGATAAGCAGACACTGGATTGGTGTTGATGAATTGAAATTTAAAAGTTTGAGAAAGTTGATGTAAAAAACCAGTAAATCTAGCATTTACTCAGATAATATTACTACAAAATGTCTTTGTATTAACATGGAAAATGCATGTATTAATAGAACAAAGTATATGGTGCAGGAAATCTAAGTCCAGGTAAAGGGAGATAGGATCTAACAAGTGTTTTTTATATTATTTTGGATAAGTCTCATAGTTTTTTATTTCTTTTATGGAGAAGGAGATTCCAGACTGATACTAAAGAAAGAAAGAATTCTGCACACTAGGGAAATATGTGTCATAATTTTTCCTTGTTGATCCCTAGAAGTTCATCAATTGCTCAACTAATTGTCTATTGGGAACACAGATTTCCTCTAGAAGAATTCATAGCCATTAACAAAAGGTGACACTTTCATAAGCTTGCCAAATTCACTATTTCTGGTACCCTCTCTTGTCAAGTTTACATTACCACTAAAACAGTTTTCTCGGTGTAGATTTATGTGAGAAATATGGCTCTTTTACAGACTCTGTTCAGATGCCAGTTTTCTTGTGGGTCAGCAGCTTTTTGGATATAGAATCACAAAGACATAAAAATATTTTATAATTTGTTTTCAGAAGATATGAAAAATTTTCCTGATGGTAAACATTTGGGCTAATTTTATTTAAGAAGAGTGTACTTGATCTTGAAGGGGTTTATAAAAGGTAGTGAGATAGTAACCTTATAGTTCCTATTACTGTCCTGTTTGTTTTGATGTTGGGCAAGAGAGAACAACAATCTGAACCTCAGCTTTTGTCTGCCAAATATGGGATTGGGATAATTTCTTTAAGTACAAGATAATGTTATGCTATGAATTGCTATAATTGACTAACATTTTTGAGTTAAATTTTAATTATAGAAATGGCATAGTTGATTGATCACAGGCAGATAGATAAATAAATAAATAGAAATAACATATACTCAATTTTACATCTACACAGATCCTGAACTCAACAGGAACACTGAATTCAAGGTAATTTTAGTCTTCTGTAAAAAAAAAAAGAAAAAGACTTTTGCGAATTACCATTAAGATGTCTTTGCCAAGCACCATCGCAAGCCGTTGAACTGTGGAGCTCTCTGACAGCTCATGCTGAGGGAGAGTGCACATGCAATTTAAAGTAAATGGGAGTTCCCAGATGGTGTAGTGGCTAAGGCTTCCGCGCTGGTGCTGTCAGCGCTGTGGCCTGGGATCGATTCCTGGTCAGGGAGCTACCCACATACCAAAAAGAAAAATAAATAAATAAATAAATAAATAAATAAATAAAGTAAATGACGGAGGGTTGCATTATTGGCCTGGATTTTATGGACAAAGAATGAAAGGTTTCCCAGGTTATCACTCTCTATTAACTGGATTGTCTTCATGAGCTTATTTTTGTGCAACCTTTTTGAGATGTAATTGCTATTTATTAATACCTAAATATTAGGGTTAGCAACAATTGGAATCTGCATAGGAGGACACTCTTAAGGATCAAACTAGGCAATACATGGGTTAGCTGTGCAATCCCAGATCTGGTCTTAAATATCTGAAGACACTGGGTAATCTATAACCATTAGCCTAGTGTTTTTACCAATAGGAAGAGTAGCTATGCAGGAGTAGTACGGCAGAAAAATGGACTAAACCAAAAGAGTATTTCTCACAAATTGGATGTATCCAAATTGACAAAGGGTTGAATTATTATTTTTTCAGCCTATCTCAAAGCTTTTTAGAGACAGGTGTTGGAATGAACAAAGGCTGAGTGGTACAAAAGCAAAGATAACATTTTTTTTCCTCTCCCCAGTATCTGTGGTCTAGGTAAAAGCAAAAAAAAAAAAAAAAAAAAGAAAGCAAAAAAGTGTAACCATGGGAAATATGGTTCCTTAAATGCATTTATTTCTTTAACAAGCATTTATCGATCACTTATTATACATCAGGTATCTTACAGATTGCACTGAAGATTAGAAACAATGGCTCCTCACTTTAGCAAGTAGCCTATGGTTTAGTAGAGATATGCAAATATAAAACATTACCCCAGCAGTGTCTTCTAATTCCTATGATAGAAGTAGGTTCATAGTGTCAGATGAATACAAAGTCAACTTTCTCAGTGTGGAAAATGATGATGTGATAGTGGTTAGTGTTCATCAGATTGGAAGGGGGTTTTGTATGTAAGAGACCAGCACTGAGAACAACACAGCACATCTTTACTCTTTATTAATCATTTGTATTTGTGAATATGTGTTTCTTATTTTCTTGACTATGAAGGATTTTAAGCCAGCTTGTCTAATCCTGTAGCTTCAAAACGTATTTTATTAATAATTGTCCTTTTTTGTAATTCAATTGAGTCAACTTGTATAAGTTGAATTTATGTTATACATTTTGATTCTTCAAGCATGTTTTCTTTTTACATTTCATTGTAAAATTACTTATTTCTGGTATTGCCTGTCATATAAAAATTTTCTTTTTATCACCGTCTATTCAAATCTACCCACTATTGAAGTGTTTTAGTTAGTAAATACTTTACTAACATCCCAAGTTTAGAATAGTCTTTTTCATATTTATTATTTTGCTAAACTTATTTGAAAATTACTAACTTTTGTTCTTCATTCTAATGTCCTTTTAAAATTAAGCTTTTGACTTTTGGTCAAGATGGCAGAGTAGGTAAATGCTGTGATCACTTCCTCCCAAGACCACATCAAAATTACAACTAAATTATAGAACAACATCCCTTGAGAACCACCTGAAAACTAGCCAAACAGAACTCCTATAACTAAAAATATAAAGAACAGACAATGTGGAGACTGGTAGGAGGAGCAAAGTGTGGAACCAGGTGGCCCCACATATGTGTGTGATGGTTGAGAATCAGGAGCGATATCTTAGCTGTCGAAGTCTCCCCTGAGGAATGAGGGGTCCCTGACCAACACTGGGATTCCCAGCCCAGGGCACCAGTGTCAGGAAGAGAAATCTTCACAATACCTGGCTATAAAAGTCAATAAGTATTCTGTCCAAGTGAGATAGAGGGCTGCTGGAGTTCCAAGTTCCTCTTAAACTTGCAGATGGACTTACTTGCTCTGAGCTCCAGGGCAGGGACAGTAGCTTGAAAGGCACTAGGGACATGCAGGATTAATTGAATTGTCTGGCTTCACAGGAAAGGCTTAAGGGGCAACCCTGGCTAGAACAGAAGTGCTGGTATGTGCCATTATACCTTCACTGAGCACTCATCCAACTCACAGGCAGGTGTCAAATATGAGTTTCCATCAAACTGGTTAACACCACTTGCCCCATCCTGATGAATGCCTGCGAACCCACCCTTCCCAACTCTTGCACAAGTTGGAACCTCTTTCAGCATATGTTCCTCACAAACAGCCAGCCTTGGCCAGTGCTGTGAACTTCCTTAAAATCTTTGAAAAGTCCACCAACTCCAATCAAGCAGCAGCTAGCCTCAAAGTACCCTGTACCTCTTGTTAAGTGGTCCTCAGCATTAATGGCAGCTGGCCTAGGTTCACAGCATAGCTTCTCCCAGGTACCTCCAAGCACAGTACAGGCAGCTATCAACTGCAGATCCCTTTGTAACCTCTCCCAGATGACTCCACACAAACCACAGGCATAGGATTGCCTTGGCCTGTACCAGAGTCCCTCCCAAGAGGCCCTAGAACCAACATACCCAGTGGCTGGTTTGAGACCACAGTAGAGGACCACCCAAGTAGTTTCAGAAATTAGTTTCCAGTTACATTTAGAAGGTACTGGAGGCCAATTCGAGTGAATGCCATTCCAAAATGTCAGCCCCTACACAACATCTTGTCCACTGTAGTCATAGTTTTCACATCCAGTCAACCTGAAGGTCAATCCTACCCACTCATATGTCAACAGCAATCAAAGCTCAACTGCAACAAGAGGACACACACAACCAATACAAGGGATGCCGCTGGAGCTCTGGTGATGAAAAATATGACGTTATTAAGTTACATCAAAGAGGGGACTACTTCCCTATCTGGCATAATTAAATTGATCTTGATTCCATTTGCATTTACATGAATTAAGTGTAGAGAAAAGGGTTTAAACTTAAACAATGTGTATGTCAAGTGTATCTCCACATGGAGATGGTAGTTTGAAAGTGGAATACATGGATCTGGTCCTCGGGAGGGAAATTTATACCCAATGAATGAAGTTATTAGCAGATGGGTTCAATTAGTGAGAGTGAATGTAGTAGGAGAAGAGAACATTACACCAGGGTTTGATGAAGCCAAGATTTAAGTTTTGGGAGAGAAACTTCAGATTGCAAAAAGACAGTAAATGTAGACATTTCTTCAGATGACTTTATTACAAAGTTATTTTGTAATACCACTGTGTCAGTTTCCAAAGGGTTAAAGCCAAGCCCACTGTGAAGAATTATAGCCAGGCCCCTTAAAGCTTTAAGCCAGGCCCGCCACCCAGGCTTTACCTTGCCTAATCAGTCCCTGTCTGGGGCTGAGGAATTTCTGGGGTTGACATTTACTGCACATGTACTGGCTTATGTAACCACGAAAACCCAAACAACTGCTACTGGCCAGATTGGCAAGATGTTACTTTTCTTTGAATATGTATATATAGTTCCAGGTGCACAATAAGGTAGTTTGCTTGTTGACCTGTCTATGGACCCTGCATGTTGGCTCCACGTGCATTTTTTCAAGTGGGTGTACCATTGCCTAAACCTGCCCTGCTTAAAAACTTTGGCAATGACCCAGGGAAAAGTGCTTAAAGTTACAGAAAATAATATGATATTGATAATTCAAAATATAAGTGGAAATATAGGAGCTTTAAAGAGGATGACTGTGATGTTTTCTTTTGTAACTGTAGTAAAGGATGAAGGATTCAACAGAATAAGACCTTTCTTATTTATTTTTATGTTGGGCAAATTTGATGGTTTTTATTTCCTTTATGAAGTACAAGCTCCGAAAACAATATTCAAGGAACAAAAGAAATTCTCTAAATAAAGAAATATGTGTATCCATGCTCCCTGGATGATCTCCAGAGGTTAGTCAGTCTCTGTGTTAATTGCCTGCTGGAGACTTTTTCCCTTGAGACTTAGTAACTGTAAACAAACCATGGCCTTTTTCTGACATTGCCAATTTCCTCAGTTTAGTATCCCCACTGTCACAATTTCCACTACTTCTACAATTGGGATTTCAGGATTGGGTCATGTTAGAAATGCATATCGTTAGTAGACATTGTTTAGAAGACAGCCATCTTGCAGGTCAGGGGTGTGTTTAGACACACAAACACAAATCTAAGAAAATGCTACATAATGTGCTCCATGAAGATGTGGAAAACTTCAACATGTTTAAATAGCTTTGAGAGCAAGTGAGAACTCAGTCTCTACAGAATTGAGTGCATTTGCATTTTGAAGGGGTTTATAATAATTAATGAGGTAGCAACTTTATAGTGTCTGTTACAGTTGAATTCTTTCTACCATTAAAATAATGGTGATGTTTGAATACTTAGGTAAGTTATTTGAACTTTGGGTTGTGCCTATCAAATAAAAGAATAGGACAATTTATTGTTATTCTTCATAAGTGCAAGTTAGTACCATGAAATTGTTTAGAATAACTAACATTTTTAACTTCTATTTTGTTTTATAAGAACACCATAGGTGATGATGATGATAAATAGATGATAGATAAATAGATAGACAGATAGATAGATGGATATTCATGCATTCAATTGAACATTAACAATTCCACAATTCAAGTAAGGCACTCAGTTCAAGGGGATTTTAAATTTTTGTAAAAAATTATTTATGAGAAATACTGCAATGGAAACTTCATGAACTAGTACACCATTGAAAGCCTTTGACCTATAGAGCTCTGTGTCAGTTTAAACAAAAGAACTGATATAGGCCAAACAAGGGAGCCCTCTCCCCACCTAACTATAGACCCACCTTCCTTAGTTCTTTAGCTCTCAGTTTTACCTTTTTGCTACTCCCTAGCCTTAATCACCCTCTCAATCAGTTTTCCTTTAACTCTATCTTAATATATTGCTCCTAGCCTGAATCATGGAATGTCTTCAACTTGCCCCCTGCTTTAGGCAATTATCCCAAAACTTAACAAAAAGCTTTTAGCCTGTATCTCGCAGATATCCTTTGCCCTGGTTTGAGTTAATCATTCAGAGAAACACTTGTAATTTGTGTTTGCTAGTTGTATTCTCAAAATATTGTGTCTCCAGCCTTGGTTAGTCATCCTAAAATTTGTGATGTGTGATGACAAAACTTTACTTAATTGGGTTTGCTAGAGTTTAGCTAATTATTCTGGTGGCAGTAGTTGTTAATTGCATCATTCCCAGGCCATTCCTGGATATGGGGTGACAACTGGCTGGCCTGCAGAGCCCAAAGTTGGCAGGATACAGACTTCATGGGGCTGAACACATCTTTCATCCTGTAGCCACCCTGCAGCAGTGGCTTTGAGGCCTGCTTTTTAGGCCAAGGCTTTTGACTCTATTAACTGGGTCTGGTTTTTTATATCTAGGGACCGTTGGGATGCATATGTCACCTGGTAAGGCTTTCCAGTCCATCCTGACTAAAGAAATCAACACGGTCTCCCAGGAGGATCTTGAGACCCCTTCCCCTTTTTGATCAAATAAGGTGAGAGCTCCATGAATCCCCAATAGGTAGGGACAATGACCACACTCAGCAGGAAGCAGATACAGAAGATGAGACCTCTGTCCCTCAACTTCCCATTTAGGGGATCACACCTCTCAAGAGAAAAGTAAGGCAGGCAGATAAGATAGGGGCATCTGGGGACCTTTCCCACAGGACCTGTCTTGTTAGAATAGTCACTACCCTGACATCACCCTTTTTTAGTAATCTCTGCCCCAAGATAAGACAATTACAGGAGGTAATTGAGTTTGGAAAGAAAATAAGAGCAATAAAAATATGATGTCACAGACCCTGTCAATTAAACTTGTCAAGAAGACCCACACCCAGATGGGCATAACCCCTTACAACTTGAGAATATAAAAGTACCAAAGCCTCGTTAATTGGGGCTCCTGAGCCATTTTCCTGCTCAAGCCCGCTCCTACCTCTTTGGAGTGTACTTTCTTTCGATAAACTATCTCTTTGTTTCACCTCTACACTTTGGTGTGTGTCTTGTTCAGTTCATGCTCAAGATACCAAGGACCTGGACACTGTGCTGAGAAGGACTCCCCAGTTTCTGGTAACAGAACAGTGTAAGTACAATTTAGCCAAATTGACTAAAGTTTTGGATTAATGGTTTGAATTTCATTGAGAAGAAATAAAGTGTTTTCTAGAGAACTATTCTTTTTTTACTCTACTGATATTGTGGTCTCATTTATTTTAAAAAATGTCCTTATAGAATCTAACTGTATTTTACTGAAACTTGAGGGTCAGCAAGAATCAGAATATGTATGGACAGAGGACACTTGCTTAGTTTCTGAGCAGGAACTTTACTACTGCTCAGGTGGACAACTTCCAGTCTGGTCTTCAAACAGCTGAACAGACACTGGGAATAATCACTGGCCTTATATTTTCACCAGTAGACAAAATAGCCATGGAGGACCAGCATATAGAATCTATATTAGATCAGGAACGCATCTGTCATGTTGGACTATTTCAAACTGAGAGAGGACATGATAATGGTTTTTCTACCTGTTCCAAAGATTTCTATAGGCAGGTGGTTGTGGAAATAAACAAGGGCTGGGTAGCATGAAAGCATAGGTAACTGGGGAAGTGGCTCCTGTTTAAAAACTTTGTGTGTGTGTTTTTTCAGGTGTGACCACAGGCAATTACACAAGTTTTATCTGGCAGGCTTCAGGGTGGAAAGCTGCCATCCTCACAACATACTTGCTGCACAGCCATATTCTTTGAATAGATTCTTTTCTTCTTGTCTTATGTGGACAATGACTAAAGGACTTTTAGCTAGTTTGTCTAAATACATTTTTAAATATTTTATTGTGTTGGTAATGCAATCATTGATTAAAGTTGTATAAATTTAAATGATAGTATATACATGTATTTTGATGACTCAAACACATCTTTTTATTTCCCCCTAGTTATTACTAATGTTTTCCCAAATGTCAAAAAAAGATCCTCTCCCCTCCACTTCAATATTGCAAATTTCAAAGGCTTTATTTTTATTAGTTTCAAACATAAATGCTTTTCCAGTCTTGGCTTTCCAAAATAATGGTTTTCTTATTTTCTTTTTTGTAAAACATATTTGAAAATTATATACTTTGTTCACCCTTAGAACATAGTTTTAAAATGTGTTATTTATTTATTCATTTTTATTTTTTATTAAAGCATAGTTTGCATATAATATTATATTAATTTCAGGTGTACATCACAGTGATTTGATATTTATTTATCTTATGAAGTGATTACCACACTAAGTCTAATAATCTGTCACCATGGAAACTTACCAAACTATTATGGACTACATTCCCCTTCACCTATTTCATCCATCCCTCTAACCCCATTCCTTTGGAAATTATTAGTTTGTTCTTTATTTCCATGAGTCTGTTTTTGTTTAGTTTTGTTTGTTCTTTTGGTTTGGTTTTTAAACATTCCACATATAATAGAACCACAGGATTTTGTTTTTCTTTGACATATTTCACTTAACATGTAATAACGCCCTCTAGGTCCATTCATGTTCTTGCAAATGGCAGGATTTTATTTTGTGATTGTTGAGTAATTTTAAAATTGAGATTGTTTATTATCTAAGTATTCAATTTTGTTTTATCTCTTTGGAGAGACTATTATATCCACGACTAACTTATCTTCCTCTTTTGAGGCAGTGTATGGAGATGAGAGTATAAGAATGTGTGTATGTAGGGGCAAAATGATGAGAAAATTTTCATCGCCATTTCTGCCTATGTTAAGACCTTGATGTTGTGTTTCGTATGCGGATTTTTGTCCACAGTTAAAACCATGAGGGTGTTGTTTGCTTCTTTATTTTGAGGGGCACTTCATTTTAGTTGTTTAGATAGTTAAACATTTCTTGATATGCATGGAAAGGCCCAGTTTGATTGACTTTACTAAGCAGTCCCCAGATGGACCCAAGGTCAAAAGCATTCATGATTTTTAAAGTTATTGGACTGGGCTAATGTTCAAAGCCAGCAACATGTTAGGGGTAAATATTAAACATGTTGGACCAGTCTGCCTCATGATCTTTTCAGCTTGTACGTTGTGATTCTAGGATGCAATGTTTCAAGTGTACGTGTTCTCATTCCTCTCTCAGCAGGTGCAGTTCTCCTGGAGTAATGGAAAGTGCCAATGAGAGTTCACTGATGGGTTTTGTCCTTCTAGGCTTCTCAAACTACCCTCGCCTGGAAGCTGTGCTCTTTGTATTTGTCCTTTTCTTCTACCTCCTGACACTTGTTGGAAACTTCACTATTATTATTGTTTCACATCTGGATCCCTCTCTCCACACCCCTATGTACTTCTTCCTCACCAACCTCTCCCTATTGGATCTCTGCTTCACTACTAGCCTTGCACCTCAGACCCTAGTTAACCTGCAAGGACCAGATAAGACCATTACTTATGGGGGTTGTGTTGTACAACTTTTCATTTCTCTAATGCTGGGCTCCACTGAATGTACCCTCCTGGCTGTAATGGCCTTGGATCGCTATGTTGCTGTCTGCAAACCCCTCCACTATGTGGTCATCATGAACCCACGGCTATGCCAGCAGCTGGCAGCCATCTCCTGGCTCAGTGGTTTGGCCTGTTCCTTGATACATGCTACCCTTACCTTGCAATTGCCCCTCTGTGGCAACCACATGCTGGATCATTTTATTTGTGAAGTACCAGCTCTCCTCAAGCTGGCTTGTGTAGACACCACTGTCAATGAATTGGTGCTTTTTGTAGTTGGTGTTCCGTTCCTCCAAATCGCCCCAGCATTCATCCTTGTCTCCTACGGCTTCATAATTCAAGCTGTGCTGAGGATCAAGTCAGAGGAAGCAAGGCACAAAGCCTACAGCACTTGCTCCTCCCACCTGACAGTGGTGATCGTTTTCTATGGCACCGTAATATACATGTACCTACAACCAAGTAACAGTTATTCCCAGGAACAAGGCAAGTTCATCTCCCTCTTCTATACCATGGTGACCCCCACCTTAAATCCTCTCATCTATACCTTAAGGAACAAGGATGTGAAAGAGGCTTTAAAAAAACTCCTCTCAGGAAAATTGTTCTCCCTACAAATGTGATGTACAAGAAACTGATTGCAAATTATATAGCTACTTAGCTTCTATTTATCCAAACCCACAGTTTTCAATTTTATGCCAATTATATTATTGTACACTTACTTTATCTTCATAAGAGTGTTTTCTTCTCTCACATGTAACTAAACAAAAACATATATGTGTTTATTTGAGAGGTTGAGTCATGGGGAAGAGAGTTGGGCATTAATACGAATTGTTAATTCTCATCACAAAGCCCATATTTTACTTTAACACTTACTACCAGAGATTCAGAAAATTATGTCATTCAATAATTACCAACTGTTTGTCTAGGTTATGGGGTCTTTTATTTTAATTTTCATGAATTGTTCAGTTTTATCCCAAACATGTTAAATTTACTTTATAATGCTCACATTTAAAGCATTTTTTCCAGCGTAATGCATAGGTAGAAAAATACTTTCCTATACCTCCAATTTCTTGACCAGTAGGATATTGTATTAAATGTTTTTTTCTTCATAACTTATTTCTCATTTTAAAATATCTTTCAAAAAGAAGTAAGAGAAAAAATTTACTAACTGTATATTTTTTTTATAACTTAGAGAGTGCATTTGTTTTGTGGTCTGTAGGCCAATGAATGTATAGTAGATACAAGCCTTTTTTTTCTTAATTTATTTTTCATTCACAGTTGACATTCAATATTATATTAGTTTCAGGTGTACAACTTTGTGGTTATACATTTATATACAATACAAAGGAATTCCTCTGTTAAGTCTAGTACCTACCTGACAACATACATAGTTATTACATTATTATTGACTAAATTCCTTATAATGTAATTTAAATCCCTGTGACTACTTTGAAGCTGCCATTTGTATTTCTTAATTTCCTCACCTTTCTAACCCAGCCCCACAACCTCCTCTCATCTGTCAACTATTGTTTGTTCTCTGTATCTATGAGTCTGTTTCTGTTTTGTTTGTTCATTTATTTTGTTTTTTAGTCTCCACATGTAAGTAAGATCATATGGTAGCTGTATTTGTCTGACTTATTTTGCTTAGCACAATATTTTCTGAGTCTAGACATGTTGTTGCAAATGGTAAGATTTTTTTAATGACTGTGTAATATTCCATTGTATATACATACCACTTCTTCTTTATTCAATCGTCTATCAATGTACACTTAAGTTGCTCCCATATCTTGTCTATTATATATGAACTGTTCTTTTTCTCTCATTGGATCCTCTGTTTTAAAGTCTATTTTGTCTGATAAAATTTTTCTATCCCAGCTTTTTTAAAACATTTCTATTGGCATAAAATATCTTTTTTCATTCCTTCGATTCAGTATGTATGTATCTTTCCATGTGAAGTGGATATCTTAATTTTATTGTGATAGAAAAACATGACATCATTCTTTGCTCTATTAGAAGAGTTGATTTAATTCATTTTAGGAAGAAGTTTTCTCTCTTCCTGGAGCATAATGCAAACTTCAACCATCTTTTTTTTAAAGAAGTGTGCCAGTTTTTCTACTGCTAAGAGGCACTGTTTACTAAGTACTTCCAGAGTCAGAGATGGTTCCAAGAGATTGAACATCCAGTTTGAGAGTTCTTACCTAGAGTTTCCCACAGGGTGCATACATAGAATTGGGGTTTCCTGAACAAATAAGAGAAGCAAATGCTAAGTGTGCTAGTTAGAAATTAGTGAAAATAAAAACGTAAATTTTCCACGCCCATCCAAATTGAAGTGTATGTGTTGTAGCCAGCATATGTATGGGTCTTCTTTTCTTATCCATTCAGCCATCCTATATTTTTTGATTGGAGTATTTAAAGCATTTTTATTTAAAGTAATTATTGGTATGTATGTAGTATTTCCACATTATGATTCATATTTTTCTCCTTTTCCTTCTCCTCTACGAAGTCTCTTTAATATCTCTTGTAATATTGATTTGGTGGTAATGAACTCCTTTACGTTTTTCTTGTCTGGGAAGCTCTCTATCTCTCTTCAATTCTAAATGACAGCCATGCTGGGTAGAGGAATCTTGGTTAAAGTCTCTTGCTTTTCATCAATTTGAATAATTTGTGCCAGTTTGTTCTGGCCTGCAAAGTTTCTGTTGAGAAATCAGGTAACCATCTTATAGGAGCTCCCTTGTAGGTAACTAACTGCATTTGTCTGCTTCTATGATTCTTTCTTGGTATTTAATCTTTGGCTTATTACTTATGCTGCGTGTTGTGGGCCTCTTTTGGATCATCTCGTTTGGGACTCTGCACTACCTGGGCCTGTATATCTGAATTCTTTGCCAGGTTAGGGAAATTTTATGTTATTTCTTCAAATCAGATTTCAATTCCTTGCTCTCTCCTATTTTCTGGTACCTCTATGATACAAATATTGGTACACTTGATGTTGCCCCAGAGGCTCCTTAAACTATTTTCATTTTTTAATTTTTTCTGTTTCAATTGGGTATACTTTTGCTGCTATATTGTCTTTCAAATTGCTGATTTAATCCCCCGCTTCATTTAATCTGTTGTTGATTTAGTGTACTGTGTTTTTTATTTCAGTTATTTATTCTTTATTACTAATTGGTTATTCTGTATGGTTTCTATGCACTTCTTATACTTGCCATCTCTTTGTTGAAGTTCTCACTACGTTCACTGAGCATCCTTATAACCAGTGCTTTTAATTCTGTACCTGGTAGGTTGCTTACTTCCACTTCATTTATTCTTTTTCTGGAGTTTTCTCCTTTTCTTTCATTTAAGACATACTTTTTGTTTGTTTTTCTGCTCATATTAGCTACTTCTCTGTGTTTCTATCTATGCGATGAATCCGCTACATCTTTCAGTCTTGGCAGACTGGCCTTATGTAGCAGGTGTTCTGTGAGGCTCAGTAGCACAGTCTGTAAGATCAGTAGAGTCAGATGCTCCAGGAGTGCCCCTTTTGTGTGCCCTCCAGTTGTTGTTGAGTCTTCATTGCTTTTGGCTCATTTGTGGGTAGATAGACCATTTGGCTGACTAGCTATGAGCATTGGCCATGACCACAGCATACGGGCTGCTGTGCATGAGCTGACAATACAGAGTGGGTTTAGCCTCAGTAGTTTCTGGTGCTTGCTTAGATCACCCTTGAGTGTGTCACTTGTGAGGTTAATTGGTGCTCTGTTGTAGTCTGAAGCCAGTCACCAACTGAGTTGGTCTAGGGCCTCTTGGGAGGAGCTCTGGTGCTGGTCAAGATCAGGATCAGTCACTCTCTGTGACTGTCCTGAGGCTACCTGATAAAAGCTACAAAGTGTTCTGTGGTTGATAGCTGCCTTTGCTGGGCCTGTGGGCACATGGGAAAGGCTGTGCTGTGAACTGAGCCTGGCTTCCCTGAACACCAGGCCTGGGGCAGCTCTGCAAAAGGCTCAGGGCACCACAAGGCCTGCTGCTGCCTGTGTGCTACCCATAAGGCTCAGCCACTGAAAGCACCTCAGGTCATGCACAAGTTGGGTTAGTTGGAGTCTCAGGGAGTTAGTAGGGTGGGGTGACTAATGTTCACTCAAAAATGGCACTGAGCACACCAAGGCCAGCCAGTGTCTGCCTTTGAGAGATTTTAAAGAATGACTGCAGTGCAGTCTGAGGCCATCTGCCTGACAAGAAAAGAGCCTCTGTCAGTGTGTGAGTTGTTTGCGGTGGAGTCTAAAGGAGTCATCATGGTGGAATGAGTGGCGTTCATCAGACTAATACAAGTTCCGATTTGGGTGTGTGGAAGAGAGCTCAACACAGGATTGATGGTGCCACCTGTTGGCTGTGTGGTTGAAGGACCACACAGGAACAATTGTGATGTCCCTTCACCCTGAAGACACCCCTCAGACTCTCCTGGTATGTCTCTGGCACCTCTTGAATTGCCATCTCTCTGCCAAAGCCCAGGTGAGTGCCTGGGAGTGAGAGAGTCTGTGTAGAGGCCCTTTGGATGATGCCTGGGTTTCCAACAGCCTTCTTTCTCACTGGAATGCTTGAAATCCCTACTGTTTTCCACAGCCAGATATTGTAGTGGCTCCTCATCCTGGCACTGTTGCTCCAGGCTGGGGAGCCTGATGTGGGCCTGGGACCTCTTGCTCCTCAGGGGTTATCTCTGAGGCTGAGATAGACATCCCTCCTGATTCTCAACCACCATATGGGGGGTCGGGTGGAATAAGGCCAGTCCTTTCACATTTCCACCCTTCCTATCAGTGGAAGGCATCTTTTTGCTATCCTTATTTATAGGAAGTCTGTACAGCTAGTCTTCAGTTGTTTCTAAAGCATGGTTGTTCTATAGTTTAGTTGTAATTTTGATGTGGTCATGGGAAGAGGCAAGCACAGCATTTACCAACTCCTCCATCTGATAAAGGTCTTTTAAAATATAAAGAAATTCAATAAATTTTTTCTAAACTATTTTATATATTAGATTAATAAGAATAATTTCAGCTCTGCAGACACCATTATTTTTTAATAACTATTGTTACTTTAGGATAATCAAGAAGTTCTGTTTGTCTGAACTCATATTAATAAATTAAGAAAACATGTAAGTTGAGGTGAGGTAGATCATGGTTGGCTTAATTTTTTACAATGTCACCACACACACTTCCCTCTGTATAAAAGCATGTTTGTGTAGGATGTATCTGTGCAGGTTGCAATTATTTATTCTGTAAGTGTATGTGTATTTGTGTGTGTGTGTGTGTTATGGTAACTATAAAAAACAGAACAATTATAAAACTATTATAATAAAGAGCAGAAGACAATTTGTATTAAACTTATTAATTCATTGTTTGTGCCTAGTATGTTGCCACATAAGGAGTGCAATGAGTTATCAATGCTGTCTTTTTTTGCCACCTCCAATAGCAGTTACATTTCTAGTAAGTTATCAATTTTTAAACCAAAATAAGAAAACAATGTGTTTAACTTGTTCTAAACTGAAATTAATTAATCTTATTATTACATCTATAGATGAAAGTACTCTTTATAGCAAAAATAAGTATATCATACTATTAACATGGAACACATAAAACCAGATTTTAGATAAATAAACATGTGATTGCCACCACTATACCACCAACACCACACTATCTCTGTCCATTTTAATCAGATTGTTATTATTATTTGTTATTCATATGAGTTTTTTATATTAACCACCATGTGATATATGATTTACAAAATTTTTTTTCTATTTCATAGAAAGCCTTTCCATTTTGTTTTTTCTTTAGTAGCAAAGAAGCTTTTCAGTTTGATGCAGTCCCTCTTATTTTTGCTTTTGTTTCTTGTGACTTTGGTTTCACATCCAAGAAGCCATTGCCAACACCAAATGTCAAGTAGCTTTTATTCTGTTTTGTTTTGCTTTTAGGAGATTTACAGTTTCAGGTCCTATGTTTAACTCTTTAATCTATTTATGGTCAATTTTTGTGAGCAGTATAAGATGGGTATCCACTTTTATTTTTCTGCATGTGATCATTTAACTTTCCCAACACCATTTAATAAAGAGTCTACTCTTTGCCATTAGGTATCTTTTGCTCCCTTGATGATTATTAGGTTATTGTACATATGGGGGTTATCTCTGGGCTTTTCATTCTGTTCCATTGGTTCATGTGTCTGTTTCTAGCCACTATCATAATGTTTGAATTACTATGGCATTGTAGCATAGTTTGAAATCAGGAAGTGTGATGTCTCCAGCTTTTTTATCCCTCAAGACTGCATTCGTTATTTGTGTGATTTTTGTAGTTCTATATAAATTTTATAATTTTTAAATTTTAGTGAATAATGCCAGCAGAATTTTCAAATGCACTTCTTTTAATGCATAGGTGAATTTGAGTAGTGTGCAGATTTTTAGCAATATTAATTATTTTAACTTCTGACATTGGACAACTTTCCATTTGTTTGTGTCTTCTTTAATTTCTTTCATCAAATCTTGTAGTTTTCAGTGTATAGACATTTCATCTCCTTGGTTAAATTTATTTGTAAGTATTTTATTGTTTTTAGATGCTACTGTGAGAAGGTTTGTATGTTTTATTAGCTTTTAGATAGTTTGATGTTAATGTATAGAAATGAAATTCACATCTGTGTTAATTTTGTATCCCACACCTTTACTCAGTATGTTGATTAGTTTTAGCAGTCTTTTAGTGTTTAGGATTATTATATAAAGATCTTAGTATCTGCAAAGAAAAATTTAATCCTTCCTTTCTGGTTTGGATGCTTTTATTTCATTGTCTTTTCTAATGATTCTGATTAGAACTTCCAGTACTATGTTGAGTAAGAGCAGTGAGAGTGGGTGCACTTGTCTTATTTCTGATCTTACATGAAAATCTTTTAACCTTTCACCTTTGAGAATGATGGTAGCTGTGAGCTCGTTATATATGGTCTATATTATGTTGAACTATGTGCCTTCTATTGCAAACTTGTTGAGAGTCCTTCCATGAAATGATGTGTTTTGTAAAATGCTTTTATACATCCCTTGTGATGATGATATAATTTTTATATTTTATACTATTAATGTGGTTTATCACATTTATTGATTGACATATTGAATGAGCTTTGCATCTCTGGAATAAATCATGTTTGATCGTAGTATGTGACCATTTTAATGTGCTGTTGTGTTTAGTTTGCTAGCATTTTCTGGAGAATTTTTAAACTCATATCCATTGGTCTTTAGTTTTCTTTATTGTAGTGTTCTTATCTGGCTTTGAAATCAGAGAAATGCTGTAAAATAAGTTTGGGAGTGTTCCCTTCAATTTTTATAGAAGAGTTTCAGAAGAATTGGTATTAGTTCTTCTTTAAATGTTTGATAGATTTCACCACTTAAGGCATCTTCTCCTGGACTTTTCTGGGTCAAGGGGGTTTTGATTTCTGATTCAATCTTCTTACTAGTCATTAGTCTGTTCAGATTTTCTGTTTTTTCATGTTTCAGTCTGGTAAGTTTATGTTTCTAGGAGTTTATCCATTTCCTGTATGTTATCCAATTTTTGGCATGTATTTCTTCATAGGAGTCTTTTATAATTTCTTTCTTCAAGAACTTTGGAGTAGCATGTCTTTTTTTATTTATTTCTGGTAGAAAGTTAAGCTGATTATTTGAGATTTTTTCTATTTTCTTAATATAGGTGTTTATCACTATACACTTAGTGGTTAGGACTGCTTTTGTAGCATCTCGTCAATTTTATTTCAAGAGATTTTTAAAAATTTCATTTCTGGTTTCTTTTTTGATCAGTTAGTTGTTTAGGAATATGCTGTTTAATTTCCACATATTTGTAAAATGTTTACTTCTCCTCCAGTTATTCATTTCTGGTTTTATACCATGTTGAAAGAGATAATAGCATTTCTATTTTAAATTACTTACAATGTGTTTGTGGCTTAATATATTAACTATCTTGGATGTGATCCTTTTTTACTTAAGAAGAGTGCATATTCTCCTGCTATTGATAGCATATTCTACATTTGCCTGTTAGATTAATTTGATCTAATGTATGGTTTGAGTCAACATTTTGTTGTTGATTTTCTGCCTTAATAAAATACGTGTTGTTGAAATTGAGTTGTAGAATTTTCTTATTTTTACTATAGTGTTGTCTCTTTCTCCCTTCAGACGTTTGCTTAATATGTTTAGGTGCTCTGAGGATGGGAGCTTATATATTTAATACTGTTTTATCTTCTTGATGAATTAAACCCTTTATCATTATATTATAAACTTATTTGTACTTTATTATCAAGTTCTTTGGGTATAAGTATGGTTATTCCTGCTCTCTTTTGGTTTCTACCTGCATGGGATGTATTTTGCCATCCCTTCAGGAGATAGTAGGATAGTATGTGTGTCTTTAAAGTTGAAGTGAATCTCTTACATAGGCAGCATATAATTGGGTCTTTTTTACAATCCATCCAGTCACTGTATGCCTTTTGAAAAGGAATTGAATTTACTTATATTTAGAGTAATTATTAATAGGTAAAGACAAAGTAATGTCATCTTATTAATTGTGTTCTGGCTCTTTTATAATTCCTTGTTATTTCTTCCTTCTTGCTGCCTCCTTTTATGAATTGTTGGTGTTTCATAGTGATATGCTCCTATTCTTTTCTGTTTATCTTTTATGAATCTAATATAGGTTTTTACTTTGTGGTTACCATGAGACTTACACAAACTCATCTGTAGATATAATAGTCTATTCTACTCTGATAATAATGTCACTGATTGTATTAAAAAACTCTACCCTTTTATTCTTTTTTTTTTTTTCATTTTTATTGTTAGACTTATTGGGGTGACATCTGTTAGCAAGGATTACATAGGCTTCAGGCATACAATTCCACAGTGCATTGTCAACTTGATGCATAATAAGTTCACCACCTAATGTGACCCCTCTTTCCATCCCCTTATATTTAGCTTCCCCTCCTCCTCTCCCACCCCCTCCCTTTTCTCCCCTCCCTAACCCACTCGTCCCCAAATAAACATTAAACTATCTATTGTGTCCATGGGTTATTTGTTTGTTC
>PVJL010013052.1:0-33947 GCA_004026885.1 Lyroderma lyra | reverse complement strand
CTTATCTGATGCATTATTTGCAAATATTTTCTCCCATTCAGTTGGCTGTCTCTTTGCCTTGTTGATGGTTTCTTTTGCTGTGCAGAAGCTTTTTAGTTTGATATAATCCCATTCATTTATTTTTGCTTTTACTTCCCTTGCCTTTGAGGTCAGGTTCATGAAGTCTTCCTTGAGTCCTAGGTCTATAAGTTTAGTACCAATGTTTTCTTCTACACAGTTTGTTGTCGCAGGTCTGATATGAAGGTCTTTAATCCATTTTGAGTTAATTTTTGTATATGGAGAGAGTTCACAGCTCAGGTTCATTCTTTTGCATATGTTTTTCCAGTTTTCCCAGCACCACCTACTAAAGAGGCTGTCTTTTCCCCATTGTATGTTTTTTGCTCCTTTATCAAAAATTATTTGACCATAAATTTGTGGGTTTATTTCTGGGTTTTCAGTTCTGTAGTGAACTTTTCTTATTATTTACTTTGTATCAGGCATAATGCTGAGGATGAGTAGCAAGATAGTATGGTGAAAGGAACAGATAAATCAAAACAATGATTACAGTGTAATGCAATGAGTGCTAAAAGAAGGCCAAGAAGAAAGTTCATTTAAGCAAGTGCAAAATGGCATATAAACATGAAAGAATGAGATATTGAGAGAAAGACAAGAATGCTGTTATTCCTGTGTGTGGAGGATACATATCTCAAGTTGCCTCTGCCTACTCATCATGCCCACTTGGATATCTAATAAACATCTCAAACTTAATACACCCCAAATTGAACTTCTTATTCATACACACACACACACACACACACACACCCGCCGCCTTCATCGGCTCTTCCCACGGTCTTCCTGTTCTTAGTTCATGGCAATCTCATCTGTGTTGCTCAAGCCAAATGCCTAGGAGCCATTATTGAATCCTCTCTATACCCCATATTCAGAGTAACAGCAAATTCTTTTGGTTCCACTGAAAGGATCCAGAACATAATCATGCCTCATCAGCTCTATTGCTTCTACTTTGTTCCAAGCCATTGTCATCTTTTGCAGGGTTGTCCCACTTCAACCTATTCTCAGCATAGCAGACAGATTAATCTGTTTATAAGAAAAGACAGATTATGTAATTCTCCAACTCAGAATGCCCCAGTGACCCGCATTTCACATTGAGTGTAAGCTAAATTCCTCACTGTGGTCAACCAAATCCTTGAATGACCTGACGCTTGCCCTCTCCTCATTCTGTTTAGGCCCCTCTACTCCCCATTCTGGCCTGCTCTTCTACACCTATAAAAACCTAGCTCTTCCCCCAGCCTTCCCCGCAGGCACACTTGCTCTGTCCTCTCCAGTTTTTGTTCAGTGACCCTTCTCAACAAGTCTTCCTAATCCCCCACATAAAAGCGCAAGCTCTCCTCTTACACCCTATCCTCTTCTTATTATTTTTCTCATACCACATGTAACTGTCAAACACACTGTATGTTCTACATATTTAATTTACCTGCCACCTACAACCCAGCCCCAGAATATAAACTCCAGAAGGGTAGAGATTTCTGTCATTTTGTTCACTGCTATGTCCTCAGAACCTAGAATAACACTCATAATATTAGACATTCAATAAATATTTGTGAAATTCATGAATGCATGAGTGGGGTCTGAATGGGGTATGAAGTGATCAAAGTTCAAATTGAAGGGTCACATGAAGGCCCAGCTCTTGAAGGTGACATGGTAAGAACTCTGAACCTCATCTCAATAGAAAGCCACAGGAACAAGAGGGGTGGTTATACCATTTGTGTGGCTATATGATATATGATATATGATATGTGTGTTTATGTATATGCATGTGTATGCATATATATTATACATATATTATATATTACATATATATAATATATATTTTATATATGGGCTGTCTGAAAAGTATACAGCCATGTAATATGAAAAATAGAGACATTTATGGCTGGATTTTTTTCTGGACACCCTTGTAATTATATCATATTATATTTAACATAAAGAATGCAATGGGGTTGGGGAAAAGCAAGGAAAAAATGTTAAAAAATTAGTGCAGTGATATTTGACAATGAGGATAGAAAAGAATGATGCAGATTCCAGAGACATTTTAGAATAGAATTCATAAAACACAGTAGCTAATTTAATATGGAGGGTGAAGTAGAAGGATTGCCCAAAGGTAACTCTGATTTTCTAGCCTGGGAGTTTGGACATGTGTTTAAATGCCATTAAATAAAGTTAGAATGTATGACCATCAAGGAAATATTAAAAGGCAATAGTTGTGTCTTCCAGTAGGGAATGCAAACAGGATGCTTTCTGGACTTTATAATCACTTTCATGCTATGAATCCACTTTTACAATTTATGTGAGTGATTTCCTACAGCAGATGGTAGGCATACTAAGCTATGTTCTGTCTTTTTGTTTCTTAAATTAATACTTCCTAATATGAACTGGAATCTAAGGCTGGAAATGGGATATTTAAAAGAGCAATTCATACTTATATTGAAGACACTTGAAACTTGTTAGATAATACTGCAAAATTTTATGATAGAATGCTCCAAGTTTGCAGAGGAATTTTATAACCTTAAAAGCAGTTCATATTCTGCTAAATAGAAGAGGAGAAATAAATAACAGATAAGTGGATGCTGGCATAATATTTGCTAACATTGTATAACATATTAGAGAAGTATCACAATTTTCAGGTTGGATATTTTTTATACAGGCATCTTAGTACGAGCTTTGAACACAGGTCTATTATATTTGCATATTAAACATGTGAGCATATTCTTAGCTTCTACAAAGACATATGCTTCCTCTTATTTTTTCTGAGCTATGTGATCCTCTCAGTCTAGCTTTCATTTTCTACCTTTTGATAAAGACATAAATCTAAGAAATGCTTTGCTTACCTCACTCTATTACAGGAAAAATTCCAATGTAAGGAAAACAAGAGGCAGGCCCAATGGTTAACCTCAGCTGTCACCTGGTCCCCTGGGCAGGTGAGCAGACCTGATAGTGGTGCTCCTGGGAATGTCAGTCCAGGGCTGCCAACCAGGAACATAAATCCACGTTTTCATATGAAATCTTTCTTTTGAAAAGGTTAACAAGCATGTAAAAAAAGTGTTAAAGTACTAACAGTATTCACAAAAACTAAACCTGTCTACTGGCTTGAATGGAAGTTTGAACTTTGCTTTAGAGTTTACAAAATTCTTTCAGGTACATTCTCTCTATTGACTTCATAACACCTCGATGAGGTAGGAACATTATCTCATTTTCCCTTTTAGATACGGTAATGACCTGAGAGAGGATGAGAGGCTTACCCAAATTACGTAAATCTAAGCCTTCTCAGGTCTGAGCCTCTTAATCCAAATCTTATGCTCTTTCCTCTATTCCATATTATTGTTTTAAATGTTCAAAAGATTGAAACAAACTTCAGATTCTAGTTGCCTCTCTTTTTCTTCAAAGTATACAAATTATTTGACATCAAAGTAAATATACAAAAATTAATTTTATTTGTGTAATTTCATTAAACTTGCCTCATGGATTAAGAAAAAATAGAGTAATCATGAAAAATGCAGCAAAGTTTACTATCCTTCAAAATCTTAGATAACTTAAGTCTAACCTTAGCTGGGTGATATATATTTGTTTGTCCCTTCCTTTAATATGTAGATATTATATCTCAAAAAATAAGCACAAGAAAAATAAGATACATAACTAAATACCTATAGCCAGTCAAGAAGGCAAGTGAGAGACTTCAAATGACATTACATTTATATAGCATTTTATACTTTAAAGCTATGTGCCAATTATATCTCAATAAAAGACGTTATAGATCCTCTCTACCACATATGATCCTATTTGATTCTCATAACAACCTATGACAAATATAGAAAAGGTATTACTATTACTTATGTGAGATGAGGAAACTGTGGCTCAGAAACATAAAAGATATATTTGCTCAAGGTCATATTGTTTATGAGTAGAGGCCAAGACTAGCATCAAGGAGAAGATTTTCATGCAGCTCTGCCCCTATATAGCTCTGCGACTTATGCAAGACACATTTCCCTGGGCATTAGTCCCCCTTTTAATGAAATAATGAATTTTAATCCTTTAATGAATTTAAGTCCTTTCCAGCTCTGGCATTCCAGGTGTTAACAACAGTCCTTAGGTCTCTGATTCCTAGTTTGAAACTCTTTCTACCCTCTATCTCAACTTCCATGCTCCAACTGAAGGCTCTTACTTTGGGAGGAGGGATGTGATTTCTCTGACCAAACCACTCTAAAACATGAGTAGCAAACATGAGTAACAAACATGAGGGGCTTCACCAGTGGTTGCCACAAGCCAGAAGAGACCTAAGTAACTAAGATCCAGGAGAATAAGGCAGCAACTAAAAGCAATGGGTAACTATAGTCAAAAACAAGACAAACCCTGGAAACGAGGAGATCCGTGCTAAGGTGGTAGGTCACTGGAATCGCCAGCCAGGAGCTAGTCAGAGATGAAGACGATGATCATGCTGAGGAAGAAGAGCCACGTGTCAGCATTCAAGACAGGAAAGTCAGCTAGACACATGGCAACTGGTGACTGATCTTGGCCTGTGGTGCTAGATGGCCAGGATGAGTCAGATGCTGGGTCAGGACAAGGGTGGTTTCCTCTAGGGTCTTTGTATCATTTTTAATTTTTTTAGTATGGAAGGTATAAACCAAAGTGATCATAGCAAACTTGGGAGCCAACACTTTCTGGATGAAGTTGTAGGTCAAGAATCAGAGGAATTATAGGGTGAAGGGGAGCAGAATTGCTGCATTCATAAGATTGTTCTTGCTTTTTACATCCAGGGACAACACATCACATCTACTATTACAGCCTTCATATAAAGGAGAAGGTCCAGGCCTGTGCTCTCTAATCTGGGTGAAAATTGGTGAGAGTTTGGCACATTAATGACTAGTGAGATAGGCTTACTGCCTCTGTGACAAGATTAGTCTGCCATCATAGCTTATTTTAACTAAAGTAAAATGTGGAGAAAGGAACTGAGAATTCACTACTTTGGGTTTATGAAGAAATAAACTGTGACTGTGAAAATGAGTTGAGAAGGCTGCTTTTGTATTCCTTTGCCCATGGTGGGATTCTGAGAGTAATCCCAGGAAGTGTTCTGCGTGTGAATCATCATCTAAACATTGGCTTCCAGGTTAATCAACCTGTGGTAAACACACTCCAATATATGAAAAATAAATATTTAAGGCAATGCTAACTCTTGGTCTGGGATTTATCAAATAACAAAATAACAATAACAAAAGCCAGTGTAATGAGGTACTTTAAATGAGCCCTTACTATATGTCAGGTATAGTCTATTATCTCATAAAATATGCATTACATTATTAAATAGATTACAAGTATCTGTGTTTTACAGATGAGAAAATTGAAGTTTAAAGAGGTTAAAGTGATATTCCCAAGATCAGAAAATTAATATAATCTGAAATTTGAACTTAAATCTGTCTGTTTTCAAAGCCTGCACACTACCTGTATTCTAGTATCTACACTGGAAGTATTCTTTTCGTTAGACAGAAATATGAATCCAAAGAATTTTTATGCAATGATCACCTCAGAACTCAAAAGTCACATTGTATGGGAAAGACAGCAAGGGTAGAAGGGTAGAATTGAAATAAAAGAGAAATAGATTTCATTAAGTAAGATCTTATAAGGAATCTTACTGAAATCCATTCTTTGTTGCAATTGTTATGAGTTGAATTGTGTCTCCCAAAAAAGATATATCAAAGTCCTAACCCCTATGACCTTATTGGAAGTAGGGTTGTTGCAGATGGACTTAATTAAGATGATGTAAAGACATGGGGATAGAAGACTATGTGATGACAGAGGGAGAGATGGAGAGATCTGCAAGCCAAGCAATGCCAAGGATCAATAGCCACCACCAAAAGCTGACAAGAGGGAGGGAAACAGTCTATCCCAAGTCTCAGGAAGCACAGCCTCAGATTTCTGACCTCCAGGAGGTCTGTTGTTTCAAGCAGTTTGTGGTACTTTGTTACAGCAGCCATAAGAAACAAATACATAGAAATGAGACTAGAACAATAAAGAAACAGCATTTTCTGTCGTGTTCATGTCCACCAAACTTTATAACTGGCAGAACTAATATGTCTGATATTACTATCACAAGCAATAGTGTGCTAGTAAAAGCTCTGAAAAAAAGATGTAGGTATGTGTGTAAATATGTGTTTATTTATTTCAAATTTTACTTGTATAAGGGCTATGTAGCATCCAATTTAGAAATAGTAAAATGTATAATACTCTTTATTATCAATTTCATTTAGCCAATTGATTTTTCACAAAATATTTCTCTTGATTTTTGCTAAATGCCAGAGTCTATAGTCAACCCATAGTTACAACTGATGAATGAGTGTAATTCTGACATAAATATTGGTCTATATTTAGCTTATGTTAACAAGCAAGGCAAAAGTGAAACAATAAAGAGTATGTAAGAACTGCACTTACTTGTCAGTGATGTGAGCTAATGCTTTGCTGCATTACATAATAGTTTTCGAATGCTGGCAAAATATTTTCTCAAATTTTTATGCTTTTCATTAGTATAGCAACTGCAGGAACAACATACATTTATGTTGGCTCTACATCAAGGTTGTCCAACCTGTGGACCATGAGCTGCATATGGCCCTGTATGGCTTTGAATGCAACCCAATACATATTCCTAAATTTTCTTAAAACATTACAAAAATTTAGCATATAACTTTTTTTTTTTTAGCTCATCAGCTATCATTAGTGTTAGTGTATTTTATGTGTGGCCCAAGATAATTCTTCTTCTTCCAATGTGGCCCAGGAAAACCAAAAGTTTAGATACCCCTGCTATATTATTAACATTTCCACCATTATTTTCTTAAGTCTAGGCAATCAACAAAACAATAAATCAAGCACTGATTTTTTTTAGTGTTTGTCAATTTCATTGTCTGATTTAATACTATCAACATAATGTCACTGAACATGGAATTGTGAGGTGATGTGTGAAATAGCACACCTCTCTTCATATAGTATCTTCACCATTGAAAGTAGTGATTGCCAACTGTCTTGGCACCAGGGACGGGTTGCGTGGAAGACAATTTTTCCACAGACAGGATGGGCGTCCAGGAATTGGTTTCAGGACTATTCAAGTGTATTACATTTGATGTACACTTTATTTCTATTATTATGACATTGTAATATATAATGAAATAATTATACAACTCACCATAATGCAGTCAAGTCTCTCTGCTAATGCTAATCTGTATTTGCAGCTGCTCCCCAGAACTAGCATCACTGCTTCAGCTCCACCTCAGATCATCAGACATTAGATTCTCATAAGGAGTGCGCAACCTAGATCCCTCACATGCACAGTTCATAATAGGGTTCACACTCCTGTGAGAATCTAATGCCTCTGCTGATCTGACAGGAGGAGGAGCTCAGGCGGTAATGCAAGCAATGGGGAGCAATTGAAAATACAAATAAAGCTTCACTTGCTAGCTCACTCTTCACCTTCTGTTGTGCAGCCTGGTTCCTAACAGGCCACCAACTGGTATTGGGGTTGGGGACACCTGATTGGAGTCAACAGGTGTAAGTAATCTTAAAAGTTAGTAATGGTAAACTAGTGTAGTAATCAGAATTTTGAGATTTCTCTTTATATTTATATAACTTATTTAATTGTAAATTTATATAATTTAATGTTTAATAATGGCTATGCTAAACAACTGGCTTACAAATTTCAGAGATATTAACAATGGACCCTCATACACAACTGTACCACAGATAAGATCAAATAAGAAAGGAACCTCTCCTGTACTGCTGGTGAAAAGTTAAATATAGTATAGCCACTAAATTAGTTTTTACTTGTAGAGAAACGTTTACACATAAGCACGAGAAGATAGAGACAAGGATGTTTATTGCAAGACAGTTTGCAATAAAAAAAAAATAGGCTGATAAATAGCCTAAATGATCATCAATAAGGCAAGGCACAGATAATTGGGTTATATTCATGTGATAGAATATTACATAATAATGACAATTAAAAGGCAGGAGCTATAGATTACAACATGAATATATCCCAAAAATCATCATAAGTGAGAAAAGCAAATTGCAGAATGATATGCATATTATGATAAATGTATTTTTTAAAAACTGCAGTGAATCTGACCAAATATTAAGTTTTGTTGAAACTGGGTAGTGGGTAATGGGTGTTGGTTGTTATTTTCTTTACTTTTCTATATATTTAAGATATTTCAAATAAAAAGTTTCACTTAGTTCCCATTCATCTTACTTCTATTTAATTTTCAGAGTGTAAACAGTTAAAAGTCCCTTTGTGTCTCTAGAGAGATCTGTTATGTTTCTGGTCAGGGGGCCAGTAAGTGCCTGTGTCAATGGCCACTTCTAACTTATTTCTCTTAAATAGGCCTATTGATTTCCTTACAAAGAAACTCTCAGGCCTCTGTGTACAGAAGTAATAAGCTAAAGATGTTTGCACCTACTTCACCCTCTGATTTCTCAATTGCCAGGCGACAAACTTTTCCCTTAAGTTTTTATTTAAAAAATTTCAAACCTATATGGAAGCTAAAAGACTAATAAAATAAACACCATATATCCTTCACCTAGATTCACTAGGGTGAATATTTTTCCACACTTTATTTCTCTTTCTAAACATGTTTATGTATTATCTTCTGAATCTTTGCCTCTATTCACCAGGGGTTAATATTTTGCTACATATTTTACTTCTCTCCCTATAGATTTTTAATAGACTATATTTTTTCTGAATGATTTGTTAGTTGCACACATTCTAACATTTCACCCCTAAATACTTCAGCATAAGGCATTCTCCTACACAACCACAATACCAATAAACAGCTGAGAAAATTGGCATTAATGCATCTAATACTTGATTCATATTTGAATTTCTCTAATGTCTCTAAGTGTCTTTTATATTTATTCTTTAAAAAGTTATAATTCAATCAAAGTTGATGCCTTGCATTTATTTGGTATATATCTCTTTGGTTCAGTTTTTATTTGTTTGTTGGTTTTGTTTTTTATAACACTAAATTTTTTAAGGTTCCGGCCAGCTTTTTTGCTTTCAAAATGCTCCATAATACAGATTTCTTCTGATTACTTCCTCATGATCATATTCAAATAAAATATTGTTAATAATACTAGATAATATGTTCTAATTATCCCATTACATCAGGTGGCACATAATGTCAGGATTCTGCATTATTACTAATGCTTCTTTTGATAATTTGATTAAGATGGTGACCACAAAAGTCTCCATAAGAAGGTATATTGTTCCTTTGTAATTAGTAATTTATAGAATGATTCTTAAAGACCATGTGACTATCTTATTCTCCAACATTTTACCTAACCTTTCCTGAATCAATTATAACACTGAGGTTTACGTGAGAGATAGGTGGGTAGGTAGGTAGGTAAGTAGATAGGTAAAAAGATAGATATATCTATATTAGATATATATTATAAATTAAATCTTAGAAAATTACAAAGCACAAGAGTACACAAGTGCACATTCCAATTGCCATTAGCATAATATTATAACATATGGAAAATTCTATACTTGTGAGAGAATGAGAGTAAAAAAGGCAAATAATGTCTTAGAATTATTATGAAAATAGTTTTAATCTCAGTCTCCCTGAAAGAGTCCTAAGGATCCCCAGCAATTTCTAAGAGACAGCACTTTGAAAATTGCTTTTTGAGAACTCAGGTGATATCTCTACATAATATGGCATTAGACTAGATAATATTCTTTTTACTGATTGTCCATGATACCTGACTTCCATTTTGTCTGTCCCTTTAAGTTCATAAAACATTCTCCCACATTCATGGACATATTATCTTTCCCAATCCTGTGAGAAAATAAATTATGTTTTATGTAGAGTACCAGAAAAGACTATGTGTGAAAAACTGATATTTAGAGATCAACCCTAAAGGCTGCCATAACCTCATCAGATGCCATAGAGGTCTGATCCACTGCAAGGCTTCCTATTGTAATCAGAGATGTGGGATTCCCACTTTTGCTTCATCAGAGCTGCTTCAGTTTTTGTACATTTTATAAAGTGGAGTTCCACATAGATTTAATATTTTAAAAAGGGTCCTCCAACCATAAGCAACCAAATATATATAATTTGAACCTCATTAAAATTAAAACCTTTTGTGGCTTAAAAGATACACTAAGCACTGAACAGGAGATAATATTTACAAAACACATATGATAAGAGTCTGACATTTAGAATATATCAAGAACTCTTCAATTTGATAATAAAAAATAATCCAATTTTAAGGACAAAAGATTTAAAAAGACATTTCTCCAAAAAAGATGTACAAATGACCCACAAGCACATAAAAGGATGCTTAACATCATTAGTCCTAGGGAAATGCAAATCAAAACCATAACACTTTACACCCACTAAGGGTAGCTGTATGCAAAAAGAGAGATAATGATAAGTGTTGGGAATTGGAACCCTCATACACTTCTGCTGGGATAATATGCATAAAACAGTACAGTTGTTATGGAAAACAGTTTTGCATTTGTTCAAAAAGTTAAACATAGAATTAACATAGGACTCAGCAATTCCACTCCTAGGGATATATATGAAAAACAGAATTTAAAACATACTTTCACACAAAAACATATACACAAATGTTTGTAGCAAATATTTCAAAATATCCCAAAGTGTAAACAACTCAAATATCCATTAACTGATAAATTGATTACCAAATATGCTATATCCATACAATAGAATATTATTGTGCCATGTAAGGAATAAAGTACTGAGTCATGCTTCAACATGAATGAGCCTTAAAAATATCATGCTATGTGAAAAAAACACAGACACAAAAGGCCACTTATTGTATGATTCAATTTATATAAAATTTCTAAAAAAAACAAATCCATACAGAGAGAAAATAGATTAGTGGTTGCTAAGAGATGGAGAGAGGGAGAATGGTGAGTGACTGCTAAGAGGTAAAGAGGTTCTTCTTGGAGAATGAAATGTTCTGGAATTATACACTGGTTGCAGTTGCATAACACTGTAGATACACTGAAAACCACTGGATATACTAAAAAATCACTTTAAAATGGTGAATTTTATGTTATATGAATTATATCCCAAATAAACACTGCAAAAAAAAAAAAAACCCAACAAGTTGTGTCTTCCAGAAACTATTATTTGGAGCTTTAGAGGCAACTTTGTGATCCAGAAAATAAACAAATGGATAAGGGAGACTGTACTGTGAATTTACGTTGAGCAGGAATGCGTGGAGAATTCTTATTGCCAGATTGAGTGAGCCTCTCAGATAAGCAGAGGTTGGCTTAGTTCTCAGGTCACTGCACTCCCAGTGCAACTGCTGTCAGTCTCGAAGTTTGAAAATGCAATTTTTCAGGCTGAGTGAACACAATGAAAACCCACAATTATAGACAGGCCAGTTTAAGGGCTGCCTACCAATGCCCTTAACCTGAGTTAGGGCAGAACTTACATATGCTTTTATAAAACTCAGGCAGAAATGGAACTATTAGAAAGAAGAAAACAACAATGAAATAAACACCACAATAACCATAAAAGCACATGGGTCTCATACATCACAGGAAAATAATCTATTTATATATGGAGCACCTTTTCTCTGGTCACCTGTGGAATTCAGGATAGGCGACCCAATTAAACACATTTATTTAAATTCATTCCCAAAAGAACACAAAGTTACCACAATTGCGTTTACTGGCAAAAGACAAAAATTTTTTAAAAATATGAGCCAGTTAAAAGTTCATTACCCAGAAACTCATCAGATGGTGTGAAATGGTATAAGTCTTGATGGGAAATGGTCTGATGAAGCTTTTCTTGAAGCTACTCCCTGTTCTGTAGCTGGAGTGAGAACCATATGAGAGACAGAAGAAGCAGTGCAAAACTCAAGCTGCAGGTGGTAGTTCCAAGGGGAAAACCAGACAAGCCTGTCATAAGATAGAGGACCGTTCAGAAGAGGAATACATGGTGGTTCTTCACATGCCAAGTAATGGGGTACTGCCTGCTGTAAGTGAAGCAGTCTTCAGGGGTTGACTTCTTTAGGGGACCTGTAATTGCAGAGGGGCCCTGATCAATAGGTAAAATTGTCTGTATTTTCAAGTCATAGCTAAAATGACCCCATGCAGGCAAAGGGATGAGAGAGGTTCTAAATATCCTGGCATGTAGAAATTCTGTGTGGTGCATAGAGTTTGAAAGGTACATTATACCTCATTATTATGTAGACTGATTCTACTAGAGTTCTGAATCTGTACTAGAGCAATCGTACTCAAAAGCAAACAAACGGTAATTTGACAGATATTTGACCATAATCACTGCATACTGTAAGCTATATATAGATTTACATATTTAACTTACTCCAGGAGAGAGATATGGAAAGTTTTTTAAGACAAGAAAATTATACGTCCTTTTGATTAGTTTTCTCATGTTCTGTCATTATGTAAAATGTAATTTAGGTCTAAAGGGCAGTAAGCAGTAACAAATACACAGCACCCATCTGGAGTGGCGTGTGAATAGTCACCAAGGAAACGTTTCCAAGAAAAAAAAAGCATAAATGCTTTCACCAAAGCCAGATAATTAGAAAGTTTGTTAAAGAAACAGTGTAAGATTTTTTTAACTTCCTAGTTAAGGTAAATCAAATTTAATTGTTTATGTTGTCAATTCCTACCCAAATCCTTGAAATCTCTCATGAAAATGAATTAAAACCATAATTTTTAATGGGAAATTTGAGAACAATCAAGCTCTCTCAATAGATTAGAGTGTTACATAGTTTCTCAAAATAGTTTATAATCTTAGCCATACTATGACATCTTTACACATTATTCTCTTCTCATAACTCATAGGATGTTTTTTCTCTTTGTAGTTATACTAAAAAGGTCATATACATTCTTTTTCTTTTTTAGTAAGTTTAGAGAAGGCAAAGTTAATTACTATAATTGCATGTAGGCTTGCAAAGGCTGGTCCACATCATAAAGAGACAGCATGCACATTATTACAGTGTGTCTGAAACATATCTGGCAAACACTGAATCGCCCACTAAATTACCTTTGAGTTAAGGTAGGATTGTGTGAATGAGGAACTAAAGCACAGAAAAGTTCCTTGGGTATGTGGCTGAGTCAGGAGAAAAAGTGAGTAGGTGAAGAGCTCTGTTACTCCCTTGCCTTCTGAGTTGTGATATCCCGCAGGTAGGCTCACAATCCCTTATCTGTCATGCATGGGGTCAGAGGTGTTTCAAAATTCCAAATAGTTTGGACTTCATGGAGGTAAGCTATTTGGGATATGTTGCATATGATGAGAGACCCCCAGGGTGGCTGGGGTAGCAGCTCATAACCAAACGTATCAGCATATCTACATTTTAATGTATGAACATTACACTAAGTAGAGTAAACAAAGAGTGAAAATAACCTCATGTCAGTTTGGGTCAGGTTTGGCCTTCAGATGAAATATTGTTAGTTTTCAGAGATTTTTTTGAAAAGATTGTGAACCTGTAATTAATTAACTTGAAGAGACTATTCTCTCTTCTTCCTGAGCAGAAGAGAATCCTTTCCTGGGTTGTTGGTAGAAAATCCTCTCCAGTATCTTCTTTGCCCTTTGTCTGGCCTTGACCCTTCACAATAGAGCTTGAGCAAAAGACAGCAGCAACACTCACTCTACCTGTCAGTGTGTCTTGTAAGAGGTCAACTGACATTCAGTCAAATACATAGATTCTCGTTAGTTATACTCCAAAGAGAAGGATTTTGTATTTGCTGGATTTGGTGAATCATGGTAGGTATGTGAGTATCCAAGTAATTACTTCATTTTTCACTCTATGATTCACCTTTACCTAATGCCTGTATATTATTTGTCTAAGCAGTCCAAGATAATCTAATGATTAAAAAAACATTTTAATCTTTCAGTGAATTTGAATAAATGACGTATCCCTGTCTGTTCTATTTGCTCTGTTTCTTTCCCCATTGAGCCCTCTGCCTCCAGTCCAAGTTAAATGGCATTAAAAGTATAACTAAATTCTGAAAAGCCTTATTTTGGGTGTTGAGATAACCAGCACCTTGTTCACAACATAACCAATGTAGTCAGTTTGAAATAGGGCCATCTCTTTGCTATAAACCAAGTTTGAACTGGCAGCATTGTCAGTGTATGAATCGAAAATGCCATTTTCCTGGTCTTCAGACCTATTCAATGAAGGGAAAGCAATGAAGAAAGAGTCTTTAGCTGGGAGGACTAAGAGCTGAAAGAATTCAGTGTGTGTGTACAGGCCAGTATTGCCTGATAGAAACATAATGAGAGCCACACTTGTCATTTAAAATTTTCTAGTAGTTGCATTAAAAAAATAAAACAAACAAGCAAAGAAAAACAACATACAAAACGAGTGGAATTAATTTTACTAATATATTTGATTTAAGCCAGTATATCCAAAACATCAACTTTCTGATATGCAATCAATATAAAAATTAAACATGAACTATTTTACATTTTTTCACCCTGTTTTCAAAATCTTGTTTATATTTTATACTTGAAAAAAATCTCAATTTGCACTAGCCCCATTTCAAGTGCTCAGTAGCCACATGTGACCATCAGCAGCTATATTTGGACAGTGCAAGGAATGTGACAGTTTAGAAAGTGGAGCTGGCACTCAAACCCTCAGCAATTTGTGATTCTTCTGGGGAAAGAGTGGCTATTTTGACTTTGCTTTCACATTTATTCTACTATATATAAACAAAAATAAAGACCATCAACTAGTGAAGATAATTTCTAGTACTTCCACTAAACTAATAAAATGTACTTGATTCATGCTAAAAATTGCATGCCATTCATTGGCTTGGTAAAAGTCACAATTTCAATCCAAAATTGGAGGAAACAATCTCATAGGAAAAGTTTTGCCCATCAATCCTTTGGCTTTAACCCTTAACTTTTCTGTTGGTAGCAACTTAAACTGCCCTAAGGAAAGCATGGTGCATGGACATAGTAAAAGCTAATAAGTGAATGCTGAAATTATTCAAAAATAAAACTCAAAACATGTTTAGGCAGTTAGGCTTTTTCCCCTTTGGAACCAGTGAATTTGGATTTTACAATCTTGTTTTAAAGTAACCAGAGGCATCTAGATTTTCACACCCATAAAATGAGAATACTACTAGTGTTAATTATAGGCATTGTTCTCCGGGTATTACATATATTGATTTAATCTTCACAGTAATTGCATAAGGACTATACTGTATTCTATTCCCACTTGAAAGACAAAAATACTGAGACAAAAAAGGTAAAAGATTTTGGATCACACAGGTGAAAAGAAATGAATTGAATTCAAACTCAAATTAATAATCATTATTCTCTAACCTATTAGAGTTGTAAGATTAGCTGAAAATAATACCTGATCGTCTTAAATACAAATCAAAATATAAGTCTAAAATATTAATCTTAAAAAATAACTATTAATGAAAATGACCTTTGTTAAAGAAAACTTTATTTTGTTTTATGTTTAAATTATATGTAGTTTATCTCATATTGTACCAAGACAGCTACAATTTAAACTGATTCCTTTATTCTGCTCAAATATCATCTATTAGTGAGACTTTCCCTGATCACTTAAATTGAAATAGTAATAACCTTGCCCATTTTATTTGTCCTAAATATTTAATCATTAACCTTCAGAATTCATTTATCAACTGAATACTTTCCAGTTAAGGGACTTACTCGTCCCCATTTCGTGCGTGCCACTCAGATTTTGAACATACTGGTACTTGGTCTTCTTTGCAGGCTGTGCTGCCCTCTTTTGCACGTCCTCACATCGCACCATCTGCCTTGCTGATCGTTTTATATGACTCCTTTCCTGTTCTTTTTGAAGAGGGTAGAAATCCTGTCAGTTGGTTGGGAGTTAGAGTGGGCGTACAGCATCTTTGGACAAAGTTTCAAAATGGAGTATAAGAGTGAGATAGAGGTGCTCAAAAATTACCAACAAAAGACAGCAATAATAACCAATGTTATGAGGGTGGGCTGATAAATTTTGCCTCTACTTAAATAGAAAAATAAACAGGAAAAGATATTTTAATGAAATAAAAAAGAAATAATCTATACCATTTATTTTCAAAACTGCATAATTATTTTCTACAAAATCACCACACACTTCAATACATATCTGTGATCTTAAAGAAGCTGATCACTTACAGTCAGAGGCCTTCTGCTTTGTGGTTTGTCACTCACATCTGCTGGCCCCATTTCTCCATCTTGGAACTGCCTTACCCAGCATCTTACTACGCTCATGTCAACACACTGATCACCATAAACAGCTTGCATTTGTCTCTGTATTTCAATTGGAGGAAATTTTTCCACTGTTAAGAATTTAATAACAGCATGCTGTTTGAAATGAATGTCTGAACACTCTTCCATTTCGATGTGCCCTGGGTGAAAAATGTAAGCATCTGTGTGTGCAAATGTAAGCATCTGTGACTACACAGAACTACTTATATCCAGCTATGTCTAATGTAAAAAATCTATTACAGTAGAGACAAAATTTATCAGCCCACCTTTGTCTTATATAGGACTTCTATGTGCCATGCACTGTTTAATCACAATACATGCAGTAATGCTTACTGATGAATTCATAAATGCCTGAATACCTGTTCAAGTCTTCTCTTCCCTTCTTTATTTCCAAAGAAATTGGAGCCAAGTGACTAGGCAGTCAGGCCTCTTGCTTGTTTGCAGAAGCTGTAGAGTTTGTGTCAATACTTTCATTCATCTGCCTCTCTTCTGGGTCAAAAGGACACAATGACAGTATGGATTATGAAACAAAGGGGTGTTAACTTGGGGGCAGGAGGCCAAAAAAAAAAAAATCCAAATAAATAAACCATAAAGGTCAATGCTAATGAACAGAAAACCAGCTTATAACTAGAACTCTCCAAGTCTTTGAGAAACTTAATAAAATTAGATTATGTTTCAATGGCTGGCATCACAACAAAGCTAAATAATAATAATTCAGTTAGTGCAGTACATACAAATTACTTGTGTACATAATTATGGATTTATGCAAACTAATGAACTTCTCCCTCCTCTCTGACTGTGAATCTTTGTTTTCCTCCAGGGAGTTGGAAAAAAATCAATGTGTCAGCGATGCATCTATTTCTGCCTCTTGGTTCATAGTGCAGAAATTAAATGAGGTGCATAATGTGAATTTAGATGTCAACATTCTGTTGAATTCTAGTAAGATGTACTAAAATGTTTAGTTTGCATTACATTTCAACACATTTGTGTCATTTTGAGTTTGTTAATTTTGGATTATGGAAAATTGAAAATTTGCATAAACCTAAATTCTACTAAGAACCCTCTGCTAAAATGTTCTTCATATTTTTTTTTCCAAAGGGCAAGCTTTGATCTGTTCAATCCAATCTTCAAAATCTTTGTTATGTACTTTGGAAAGCAATATTCTCTTTAATCTCAAATATTCAGCTATTAAATTAATCTTTTGAACAGGTCCTAAAAATTTAGTAGTTTTATCAATCATCATGTATTAAAAACAAAACAAAACAAGGTTCGTACTGTTTGTCACTTGGTTGGTCTGCACTAGAGTCCCTCCCAGGACCTCACTCAGTGCCTCCTGACAGATGGCACATATCTGGGAGTAGAGGCTGGAGAGGCCCAGAATTCTGGAGGTCAGCCATGGAACTTAGCACATCTAAGTGGGCCCTACCCAACTGATAACAGTAAGGGTTACGATTACTATTTAAACAGAGTGAGTTTTATTATTGTGCAATATAAAATTGCATGTACTGAATATTGGTTCACTTATGTAATAGCTCTTGAAACTGGCTCCTTTTGTAGCTAATGGTCCCACTACCCTCTTAAATATCATCACTGTTGTTATCAATCTAATCTAAGCTGTCAACACCCAAACTAAGGATATTGTAACCCTTTCCTCATTTCCTTGCCTAAGCCTCATCCCATTTAAACTGCTCTCCACAGTCCAACTAGTCTTCCTAAAATAAAGCTATTATCATGCCACACCACATCTGAACAAACTAGAGTAGCACACAATTGCCTGTTGAATCAGGTTCAAGCTCCTGCATCTGGCTTTATGATCAGTTTTCTTTTTTCCCTCCCCTCTTTCTTTCCTCCCTCCCTCTCTTCTTTTCTTCTTTCCTTTTGACTTTTTATTGAATTATAATGTGCATATGAAAAATGCATGTGTCATAGTGTGCAATAGCTCAGTGAATTTTCACAAACTGGACACATCCATGTAACATCCAGATCAAGAAAGAGAACCTGATTAGCACTCTAGAAATTCATTCTTACTCCCAGCCAGGCACTACCTACACACCCTTAAGGTGTCCACTATCACACCTTTAAGTGTAGAAATTAATTCAATCAGGATTAATCCTCTCCTATGTGCAGGACTCAGGTGAAGCCACTGACTTGAGTGGGTATGAGGATGCCTTGGGCCTCTGGGCCTTACAGCCTATGGCAGCAAGTTCAATACAAGTCCTACATGAATGGATCTGAATGTCCTGAGGTATCATCTGCCTTAATCAGAATTTGCTCAGGAACTGTCAGCTGGAGGTGTCAGGGTGACAAATGATGAAAGTTGGGCAGAGAGCGATGGCAATGAATCATGTTTAAAGATAATAATGTGAAGCTAATATCATATGCAGCTTCACCTCCCTCCCATTTTCCCCCAGCCCTGCTCCTTACTTTCTTCTGCTTCCTACTCGCTTGCATTTCAATGAAAAAAGTCACAAAAGGCACCTGCAACTGTGGCATTCAATCCATAGAGTCTTCAAGAGTGGTCTTTTGCATCCCAAGTGGAATGCTTCTAGTGTGGGAGGGCTGCTGATGCTGCTCTGACCTAAAGAACATTCTTCCTGTTTGCCAAGAGCAGAGACAGGAAATGTTTTGTATCTCTGATGCTTTTTAACAGCGATTTGACAAATGCTGTCAGTGGTTGCCTTATTGTAAGGTTGAGATTTTATTAAGCATCTCTATTTAAAATAAAACATAAAAGTAGTAAACTAAATATTGAAGAAAAATCATGTGGGATTTCTCATAATCCCAATCTAAGTCTACAACTACTTTCATTTTATATACATCATCTCCCAGGTCCTGTCCACATCCAATTTTTACACTGTTTTAATTGTGTTCATATCAGGAAATTAACTTTAAGTGGCTTTTTTGTGAAGGCAAACAAAAGAGATAAGTTTTACAGAAAACTGTCTCTTTACAAAAAAGATTATTTTAACACAAAATCATAAAATCCTGCCTTTCTTTTCTGACATACCCTATTCTGTTTATTTGGGTGAAGGGGCTGTACAGCTGAGCTGAAACAAATGGCAATGAAGCTGGTCCACCAGGAGGCTGGATTCCTGCTCTTGCTCTGTTAGTTACTGTTTAAGTAAACAGATGATATCATTCTTACCTTGCTATGTCCTAGAATCTCCCAGAGTAAAGAATGGAGTTAGTACCTATTCCACCTACCTCACAGAGTGTTTTATTACCTCAATAAACCTCTACTGAGCACCTACCTCACATGTATGAGGCTCCTTGCTGGGACTGTGCCAGCACCTGCAGCTACCTGGGCAGTGGAGAGGCGAGGGCTCTGGTACAGAGGTGCTGATGCCCTCACTCAGAACGGTCTCCAGTCAGGCCACGATCCAGGCCCTGGTTCCGTACAGTCCCTGCCCTGTTCTGCTCATCCTAGCATTCTCTTAGGGAGGTTCCATGGCCCCCAGGATGGATGCAGGTTCCTCAGCGCCCTTCCCAGCTTCCACCATGCCCTACTTAGCCCTCCTTCACCAAAGCTTCTTTCTCTACTTTTTCCTAGGTGGGGGCTCAGTGGTCCATTAAACTGAAACCCTGACCCTGGGCAACATTAAAATTATTTCCCTTCCTGGAAGAGAAGTGTAGAAACACAAGGGCCTTCCTTAAAGGTATATCACCCATGCTTAGGAGTACACAGGAAAAAAGATTTTCCATTCAGGAGGGAAAAACACTGTTTTAAAACATTCCATTCCATTTTGAATTCCACTTACATAAATCCAGAAGCATGAGCGGATGTTTCAGATTAGATATGTCTTGCAGGATTTTATAGGAACTCATCTGCATCAGTGTACCAGCTGATATTGTAAAAGCCTGTGTTCAGCTTCAGTGAATTTCTTTAGGAGACTCTTTTAACATGTTTGCTCATTTCATGATGGGTGATTTACATGAACAACATGACAACGCACCTGCCCACACCATGTTCAGCAGTTTTTGACCAAAAATGGCATGACTCCTGTGCCCCACCATCCCTATTCACTCAGTCTTGCCCAGAGCACTTTTCTTTTTTTGTTTATTTCCCTGGATGAAAAAAGTCCTCAAAGGGAAACATTTTGGCAATGTGGGAGGTGTGAAACAAAAAACAATGGAAGCACTAAAAGGCATCAAAATTGATGAGTTCAAAAACTGTCTTGAGCAGTGGAAAAAGCATCTCGGTAAGTGTATTGCATCAAACGACGAGTACTTGGAAGGTGACTGAAGATTAAACACGTAAGAATAAATGTATACAATTTTTTATAAATAAATTATGTTTTTTTTTAGTCTACCCTCATATAGACACATATATAGACACATGTATATATTCTTTGAAAAGGTAAATAAAATTTACACGTGCAAAACATGGTTGTACTATGTTACATACAGTAATTATATTCTTCATCAAGAATTCACAATGTTTGACTTGATCAAATAGGTCAGCCTTGGGTTTGTCATGTTGAAATGATCATAGTTTTTGAATAAATGTCCCAGGTTATCTCAGAATGTATTTGTGCCCACAAGCTGTGAAACATTTATAGTGTGTAGCTTGGGGGCTAATCAGGCCCGGAAGTTTCCTTCCACAGTAATTGAAAAAAGCCTCCCATATTCAGCAGGCTATTTTTAAACACAACCAACCTCTCCTTCCAAATCAGATTGCTTTAAACTTGGAGAACAAGCATCTTATTCAGGACATGTGTGTGCCAGCTCTGCAGTTCTACGGCCCAGTTAGTTCCTTCAAAGTATCTGGATTGAAATGGTGCCTGGAAAAAGTGATTAAAGTAGCTATGAGTTTTGAAAACTTCAAAAGTAGTCATACAGATTTTAAAGTTAAAAACAAATAAACAAAAACTAATTCTACCCAAAGTATCTGGAAAAAGAAAGTGGCCAAGAACAGCTCTGCCCTAAATACCAAGAGAAATGAACAGTGGAGGAAAAAATGTGTTTAATTGTATTGACACCAAGAGGTCAACCTCTAGTAAAGGGCTTTAAATGGCTATTTTATTCATACATTGTCTCTAAACCTAAAAGGTTTGAGTGAAACCACCACACTGGATGTACTTGGTTCCATGGTGGTGATGCGTGAGGGGACATGGTGATGAAAGCAGCATTTGCTGCCTGCTGAAATGAAGGTTCAGGTTTAGCGCCCCACTTCATGGGCTCTACAGGTGTAGGGCCTCCTCTATTTTCACATCCTGGGGCATCCTCAGCACAGTGGGAACCCAGAGAAAATACTGGAAAAACGATGGAGCTCCTCTGAAAGGCAGCTGAATACATTAGTTTTAGTTTTAATTGTTAGGAGAGGAAGCATTATATTACTCCCTGGGAAGTTTTAGGACTAGCGTGGTTTATCTTGAAGAAACAGTGCAGTGGAAAGGAAGGAAATAAGAAATACGAACTGTCAGTTATTAAATAAGTCATGGGCATATAATGGACAGCAGAGAGAATATAGTCCATAACATTCTATGCATGGTGACAGATGGTTACTAGACTTATTGTGGTGATCACTTTGTGAGGTGTATAAATGTCTAAGCACTATGTTGCATACCTGAAACTAATACGATACTGTATGTCAACTATAATTTTAAAATGATAAATTTTTTTTAAAAAAGAAAAGGAAGGAAACAAAATAATTCCAGTTAAATAAACTTGACAGTATACTACAAACAGTATGACTTGGTAATTTTATGTCAGTCTACAAAAATGTATTAATAGCATGCATCTGTCATATGAGGTGTGATTAAAAAAATACGGTGAATGTTTAAATTTTAAAAACTATAGTATAGTAAAAAGCTATAGTATAATGACATTTGTCATTAATCTTCCTCAAAATACTCGCCTCACTTGGAACACATGTATCCCATTGTTCCCGCCACTTTCTGAAGCAGTTCTGGAAGTGTCTTTACTTGTGCTGTCATGGCTGCTTTGGTGTCCTGAATTGATTCAAAACGTTCACTTTTCATGGGCATTTTGACTTTGGGGAAGAGCCAGAAGTCACACGGTACCAGATCTAGTGAATAAGCTAGATGAGGACACACTGTAATGTTTTTATTTGACAGAAATTGCCATGCCAGAAATGATGTGTGACTTAAATCGATTCAGGCTATCGAGGCAGCCATGACAACGCTACTAAAGACACTCACGAAAGAGGACTTCCAGAACTGCTTCAGAAAGTGGCAAGAGTGATGGTATAAGTGCTTCAAAGTGATGGGGGAGTATTTTGAGGGGGCTTAATGGCAATGTGTCTTTTATTGTAATAAAATTTAAACATTCACTATATATATATTGTATATATATTATATATATATTATATATATATATATATTATTTTTTTTAATCATACGTCGTCATATATGGGCCTCTTGGACTAGTACTACCTCCTCGTAGGCGTCTGGAATGTAGCGTGGCCTGAGGAAAAGGCCCTCACCTGAGTGTCAGGAGATTTGGGGTCTAGCCAGACCCCTGCCCCTTACTAACTCTTTGACCCCAAACAATAACCTCCCTTCTCTGATAATTCTTTCCTCATCTTAGACTAAAATGCTGCCATCCACCTTCAGAAAGAGGAACACCACCTCTGGGCATAGCTAGGACCACCTGCAGACGTAAACACAGTTAAAGAGTGGGTAGACGGCCAGCCTCGAGCTTGGCCTTCATCCTTGCTGTAGAGTAGGAAGTGAGTTCGTCCCCGGGGAAGAAGCATGTGAAGAGAGGGCCTGGGGGCGTGTCTGGGTGAGCAGACCGAGATCAGGAAAAACTGGCAAAGCCACCGGAACGTTTATAAGCATAAACACGTACTGAACCTGACAAGGTTCCTTGCAGTGGGTGGCAGTATTTCCCAGCGTGCAGAGCTAGAAAATGCAAATCCTGGAGCACTGGGAGTCCCGAGAGAGAGGATCAGAAAATGGTTCTGCGGTCAGACGTGAAGACATATTGCAGAGTACATTCCCTTATTGGTGCATATTAGCATGTAAAAAGCTGAGAAGTCCTGCAGTAAAGAAAGAGGATTAACTATTTAATCCTGAACTTGTTTGACTATAGCAACTTAAAAAAATATGTTTGTTAAAATTTCACTGAACACTGTAGAGAAAACATTGTTCTAGGGTATGAAATCCAAGCGTCCTAATAAGGCATATAATGCCCTGCAGGCTTAAGTTCCTGCCACTGCCTGCCTCAAACCTTATGTTCAGTACTGCTGAGTCCAACTGCCTGGGCCGGTCCCTGCCCACCCCCGCCCCCGCCCCCTTCCCCACGTCTGCACGCCCCAGCCTGTCCTACAAACCACATGCCTCCAGCTGGCGGAAAACAAACGCTCTCTTTGCTCACAAATGCTCTCCCTTCCCTTTGACTGGCTAAATCATCTTTTAAGATTTGTGTTAGAATTATCCAGGAGGAATTGTTAGTTAGGGATGTTTTATAACCTTGTATAGAACCATCTGTTTGGAAAAATAACTGTACATGGCAATATCCATTCTATAAATTGCTTTTTTACACATTATCTTATTGAGTCCTTGTTTCTATTCTGCAAGGGAGACAATATTATTATCATCATTTTATAGGTGAGAAAATGAGGGTCAGAAAGCCCAAGTGACTTGCCCAAGGTCACCTGGTCAGGAAATGGCAGAGGCAGGGCTTTCTCACTTCAAAGCCCTGGCTTGCCCATGCAGTGGTGCGTGAGTCATCAGGAATAGAAAGACTCAAAGCATTTGAGGAGTTTCTTCTCAAAGAAATCGTCTAACTGCTGCTCCCTCCCATCTTTTTCTCTAACGTTGTCACTGCCAGCCTGATGGCGTCTGCCTCTCGGAAGGGACTCTGGTGACCAAGAAGGATGGAGAGTCTAGGGTGGAAGAAAACTCCTTTGTCCCCCATGAACACGTCTCTTCTCACAGCTGCTGCTGCTCCCTACTTTCTGCTTGGCTGGAATTTTTAGAGTATTAACTGTTTTTTTTCCTGTTGCTGAATGCAAAACAAACAAAAAGCACAGTCACGTGTGTACACGTGCTAGTATATATTTCTTTTAGAAGCAAATATTTGTAATAATGAGGAGCTGGAAAGGATGAAACTTGACTTCAAAAATTTTTTTACATGATTCACCATATTTTAAAAGTAGAAAGGACTAGAGGAATTTTCTCCAACTAGAGTTGTGAACACTGAGCCCAATAAACCTGCATCGCTGTAGGACTTCGTCTTAATTAGCTGTCATTGACTTCTATGGAGCTCACTTGGGATGATGAGTGCTAGTAAGACTTTGTCCCCAGATTGCTTATGGCTCATCTCCAGGAGTCAATGGACCTGGAGTGTCTATAAGGAAGCAGCCTAAGAAAACAACTTGCACCAAGATATTAGGGGTATGGTGAGTTTGCCCTTCCCAGGGTAATTAGTATTTTAAAGGACAATCCAGCCTCCCCCTCAAGGCAATGATTAACATAGAGAAATTAATCTATAAGGATAGAAAGTTTGGGTCTCCAAGGGCTGTCCAGAAAGTATCCAGCCATATAAAAAATAAAGGCATTTATGGCTGGGTTTTTCTCAGACAGCCCTAGTATATCACTCTGATAGGCATATCTTTTAGGCCAAGTGGGGCTCTCTGACATCTTTTAATTTGCATATATGAAACATTACCTTTTCCTCTCCCACTTACAAGGCCATCCTGATTACCAGGGGGAGACAAGTGACGCTAAGTTGAAAAAGAGGTCCTAATGCATATGTGTAGTAAATGCAATAAGCAGTCATTTTCCGTTATTTAAATAGCTGCACAGACCTAGTGAAAAGCATTCTGTTTTCAAACAGTTGTACTTTTAAGTGTTGCTTTCTGCCCCCTGCCCCTCACTTTTCTTTTTCTTGATGTGGCCTTACGAGATACATAAAGCCTTTTTTTGCTATTGCCAGATTTTCTTCTGAAAGGCACGGAGTGTGTATGAGAAGCACACTCACTCACGTCCAGTAGAGGTTGTCGATCCTGACTGGTATGCCAGGCAGAGGTGAACCGGATCCGCGCGCCGTGTCTGTCTGCATCTGGCAGCTTGGTACGAGCACATGCCCACTGATCCTTAGCGCTCCATACTGGCTTCATTCTTCTCCCAGCAGAAAGGATACACTGTGCTCCCCAGGCAGCTTCCTGGCAGGAACACAGCTTAAAGGCTGCAGAGAATGCCTTTGATATCTGGCAGACACTCCACTTACTAAGACTACTGCTTGATCAGTTACCCTCAAAGTCTCCATTTACTTATCTAAAACTGGGGGTGCCGGTGGCTACTGCAGGGACTGGTCTATTGAGTGTTGGCACATGGCAGGTTCATAACCACCTCCAGTCCTGTTCCCCCATCCCCAGCAGTGTGGAGAAGGAGCTCTGGCCAGCTACTTGAGAAAGGTTTGTTAGTCTGAAGGACTGAATTGAATACACTAACAAACTGTCTTTTGCAGACTTCAAGTTGTTTCCGACTCAGAAGCCTTAAGAGACTCCCTTTCACTTGGTTTTCAAGGCCCTCCGTGATCTGGAATGAACCCCTCCAGCCGTTGTTAATCTCACATGCTCTGCAGGCGCTCCATCCCTCTGACCCACATATAATACCATGCCCTAAACTTGCTTTATGATGTCCCACCTCTTTCCTCTAGTTTCTTTAGCCTTGAATGTGTGACTCCTCTATCTTTACCTGTTGAAATGCTGACCTCCAAGGCCCACCTCACATGGCACGTCCTCTGTGAGCCTTCCCTGACAGCTCCATCAGAATTAATCTCTCTCTCCTTGTACCTCCATTCAGTATGTATCACATTTGGTTTTGTATTAAAGCTATATGTTTTATGCCTTCCCCATTAGATTAGAAACTTATTAAAGGCAAGAACTCGTCCATTTACACATCATTTTTTTATTTAACAAATATTTATTGAGTACCTACCGTGTGCTAGGGACTAGGTATAGGGTAGAGAACAAAGCCCCATGGTATCTGGCCTGGTGTTGAGTAAACAAGACTTCAAATAATTAAACAAACAAATAACTCTGTAATGACATATTGTGATAATGAAACCTTCTATCATATAGACTCACTCACCCATAACTAAGTAAATGTTTGCTAAATTGCCCTCTCTCCCTTGCTCTCATATTAGCTTGATCTTCAAAAATCAAACATTTATGATGCTTCTTACATGGTGTTTCACACCCAGACTAATCTCCTTATCAAATGGCTGCTTTGCTATTCCCCAAGTGTTCTCTTCCAAGTATGCTTTCTCATTTTTGCAATATGAATATTTCCCAAATCTTCAAGTTCTAGTTCCTTTGTGCTTAAAAAATCCATCTTCAAGCCATTGCTTTCTTCTTATATTTTACTTAGAAGTCAGAAGGAACTAAGTAAGCTGCTTTTTCAAAATTGCTTAAAAATTTGCTAAGCTAAATACTCAATTTCATCACTGGCAAGTTCTACCTTCCACAAAACACTAAAACATAAACACAATTCAGCCAAGTTCTTTACCACTTTACAGCAAGAATTGCCTTCTTTTCATCGTTCAATAACATATTTCTTATTTCTTTTTAAAATTTATTTCCTTATTTCTATCTCAGATCTCATCAGAATGGCCTTTACTGTTCATATTTCTACTAATATGCATGATTATTTATGTCTTCTCTAAGAAGATAGATGCTTTCTCTACAGCTCTTCTTTCCTTTCTGAGCGGTCACCAGAATTGCCTTTAAACGTCTTTTTATGATAACCTCAGCTTCTTCCAGTATGCACCTAAAACTCTTCCAGTCTCTATTTACCCAGTTTCAAATTTGCTTCCACATTTTAAGGTATTTGTTATAGCAGCACCCCATTTCTTGGTAGCAATTCAGTCTTAGCTTGGGTTGCTATCACAAAATACCATAAACTGAATAGCTTATCAGTAACAGAACTTCCTCACTGTTTGGAAGGCTGAGCAATATGAAATGGAGGTGCTGACTAATTTGGTGTCTGATGAGAGAGCCCTCTTCCGGTTGGACAATACTGACTTACCGGTGTGTCTTCACGTGGAAGAAGGAGAATGAACTGCCCTCTTGCCTCTTCTTACAAGGATACTAATTGCACGGAAGGGGCCCTACCCTCATGGCCCAATTACTTGCCAAAAACCCCACCTCCCAATACCCTCACATTGGGACTAGGTTTCAACATATGAATCTTGGGAAGATACGAATCTTCAGTCCCAGATGTAGTCTTGTATTGACTCTTCCCAATCTGACATAAGGTCCCCTCGTCTGAGCCCTGTGGCACTTTGGCTTCATTGCCACTGAGGACATTTACTTGCTGGTGTCTGAATTCAGAGTTATCTATGTAGTCAGCACGCATTAGATTGAAGCTGCTTCGGTGCGTACTTACCTCGTGATCCCTGTAACACAGGACTCACAGTGCCTGGAGATGCTCAACAGCCTTTGTTGAAACAGTGAATTTGTGTCATTTTATGGCAGTGGCATATGTGCTACTAATGTTAGATACATCAGTTGTTCATTTGATTTGTCTTATCTTAAAAGAAAGCATCACGATTCAAATTTTCCTTTATAGTCCTGATGTGGTAATTATGTGGCAACACTCTGAGTTGGGCAGATACTTTTATAATTCACATGGAGAAGTCGAATTTTCACACTGGTGCGACTGGCAAGGTGTGGGGCTAGTACTGCAATCTGGCCTAGGGCTCGTTCCTTTGCACCCCTCTTCTCCAAACCGAAGCTTAGGGCAGTCTCTAACAAGGGGTCATCCTTCAGCCTGAAGCACTGGCCAAGAAGTATAGCAGAAACCTAGAAATCCTAAAACCGAAGTAGGGAATCCACTTTGGACAAATGAGGATCCCAAATATTATCAGCCCTATTGGATTCCAGATTGCTCTCTTCCTGCTGCTTAAGGGATCACATCATGGCTTTCTTAGGACCGAATCTGTGTTTATCACTGGTCCACATGACTGGTTTTTGACTTCTGGATTATTCTACCTTTGTAGGAATAAGGAAATAGAGCATATGTAAATTCCCCAAGAAGAACCGAGGATCCCTGTGTTTTCCCTTCAAAGCCCTCATTCAGAACCAGTACTGGAGGATAATGCTACTGTAGGAGAAAAAGTAGGTGTTCAATCAATATCGTTTAATAATTGCTTTTATTAAGACCTGGTGAAACCTCTTTCACTTCTATTTAAACAGTGCCTCATTATTCAAGTTGGTATATCAGACACAGCGTTTCAAGATCACTGCTGAATTAGTCGTATTTTGATAATGTTTCAGTGAATTTTGTTGTCTGATATACATTTAAAAATTACCAATATATAGTTCTGAGTTAGGAATTGAATCAAATGTTTTGCTTGCAGGAAAAGAGTTGCAACATTAAAATATTTTTTGAATGGCTTTTGAGACTGAGTTGAGAGTTAGAAAAAAGAAATTTTCTAAAGTCTTTTGAGAACTTATTTCTTTCTTATCTTTTCTTTTTCTTTCTTTCACCATAAGGAACAACATGCGATTGGCATCAGAATAAGTGTTATAGGTAAAAAGTGATAGAAAGGGGAGGATTACTAACAGCCAAGTGACTGGTGCCAATGTCACCAGACATTGGGATCTAGCCAGGAACCGGAAGACAGTAGCATTCGTGAAGGTGGGGACACAGAGAAGAGAAAGGGCTCCTGCAAGGGTCTGAGTGGAGGCTTTGCACAGTGGGCCTGGGGAGCACATCTTATCCAGGGGGGACCAACAAGGAACAGTGGGAGAAAAGTCAACCCCCTGGATGCGAGTCGATCTTTATGTTGGAGACACTGGAGAGCACTAGTCATAAACAGAGTTGGGGTCTTAGAAGGCCAGTGTAGCAGCAGTCAGTAAAATTGGTTGAGTAGGAGGGAGTAAGCACTAAAAAGAGCTGACAGGGTGTCCTGGGAATCAGGACAGAAGTGGCGCTGAGAGGAACTAGAATGGAGCTGCACTTCAGAGCCTCTGTTTGGAGTTACAACGAAGAGGGCCCTAGTGCTGGCTTACCTCTTATTAGTGACCTTAGGGAAGTTCTGGATCTCTCTGGGCCTTCTTATGGCCTCTGGAGGACTAAGTTGTGCAGGAAATGGGAAGTCCTTGGTACTGGAGGCACTAGATAAAATTGCAGCCATTACCGAGTTCAATAGAAACAGGCCATAGTCTCTGATTCCTTATAAAATGTGCACTTAGTAATGATTCCTAGTCAGCTAATCAGGCCTTTTTGAAGACTGCTTCCAGTAAACTCACAATCCTGTGAGGACGGCTTCATAGAGGAACAATCTACAGCAATTAGAGATTAAGTGAAGGAGGCATAGCTTCTGGCTCTGGCTTGGGCCTCAGATTACAGACCCCCAAAACCTCATTCCTCACACCTCAAACCACCCTGTCCTGTCCCACCCCACCCTGCCTCCTCTGAGGTGGAACCTGATCCCTGTCTAGCTGAAAGGACACCCACCTCTAACTGCTCAGCACTTCCATAGATGAAAGGGCTTTAGAAACCATGAATGAGAGGATGACCATCTGGGTACAACACAGAGTATTTTAGTTCTTCATGGCTGGTGTTCTGATCTGTTCAAAAACTTTTTCCATTTACTTCAAAAACAGTCAGCCTGTGTGATCAGACCCCTGGGTAGGCACATACCAACTTCAAATATGAAGAATCTCTCAAAACATACCAATGTGTTTATGCATTTGGGGTGGCAGGCAGTAGGGAAAATAGAAACAATGAAAATGGAAGACTTTCTAACTAGAATATTTTTCAAGCGTTCCCATCTGGTTCTTCCATAAACAACCATCACAATGGGGTATATCTGACACAGCATCATCTCCTGAAGAAAGCTTGGCTTGCTTTTTTGGGAAGAGGCAAAAAATGGTCACAGGGGAGTGAGTTTGGAGAAAGTAAGAGGTGGAAGAGTTGAGGGGACTGTAACCCCTGGTATTTGAAGAGGATGTAAGAACAGTTTTTGTATTTCAATTATATTTATTGGGGTGATGGTGATATTAATAACATTATATAAGTTTTGAGTATACAATTCTATAATAACATTTGTATATTGCATTGTGTGTTCACCTTCCATCACCATATATTTGACCCTCTTCACCCTCCTCTACCTCCCTACTTGCTCCAGTTTTCTTTGTTTTATCTCGCCAAATCTCAAATTTTTTTGTCTATAAAATAGAAGATAGAGTTAGCCCCTAAATAATATATATACTGGGAAGTAGTGTGGCATTGTGAAAAGAGCACAGACTTTGGAGCCTGAAAGATCTGGGTCTGCATTCACTTAGTTACTATGTCACTGGGAAAATAGTTTAATTCCTGCAGACTTCTGTGTCCACGTCTTTGAGACAGTGAGTCTAATATTTACCTCATTCTGTGAATCAGAAGTAATATATACATAATGCCCATGACTGTGTCAGGCATATAGTAGACATTCAGTTAATGGTAGCTGTCATCATCACCCTCATCAAGCTCACTATTATATAAATCTCTTTAAAATAATGAAGAAAACTAAGCTACAACTGTGAAGGTGCATTCCTAGCTAGTAGACAGAATATTCTGGAAAATCTTGAGGACTTATTTAAAATGGCATGAGTAGGAATGCTTAAGCACTTATTCTTGGTACTGCTCTGACTCTTCTAGGTCATATCTTTCAGTTCAGTCCTCATGCCCATGCCCTTGGCATGCCCTCAACGTGCCCTCTTAGCCTCTTCATGCCTTCATAGCCATTCAGGTTTCATTTCCGGCAAGCCCTTGCTCAATCCCACACCCCATCCACACTTCTTGTCTCTCATTCTTTCTCGTCTCAAGACCACATTTTCCAAACACATCCTTACAGCAGGAGAGGGTGATAGTTACTACCTTCTTTTCTTTCCATCAGGCTGTGAATGCCCAACAGGTCACAACTAAACTGAGCACTGTGACTCCAGAAGTCTCCCAATTTAATTGCCAGGGAGACTGCCGTGGAGTCTACCTTTTGAGAGAATGAATGAGTGTTGAGGGGCAGACTGTGAGTCCTTTGACTTAAAACTCTGAATGGAATATTCAGTGGAGTTTCCTGGGACACAGGTCTCTAACGCTTGTTCTCTGGAATTGCTATACTTGGAAGAATTACTTTTCTTCAACTCAGACAATTGATCTTGATAAGGTGCCATTTTGTACAATCTTGAATCATTTAAGCTCTTAAAAAACACTAGGAAAACAACTTTAAAGAGGGTAAAGCTCCCTGGGCAGCAAAGGCAACACATATGGGATGGGTGGATCTTCCCTGGGAATACAGCCTTTGGAGCTAAGAAGTACAGACAGGCTAGACAAGCTGTGTGTATTGGGTCCCTCAGTTGCAGAGAGGAATGGCAAGAGTCAGACCTGAGTGAAAATCTCAACTCTGCCGTCCCTAACCACGCTGCGTTAAGCAAGTTACTTTATCTCCCTATTCTCTTTTTCTGAATTTCTAAAAGGGGAATCGTGTTGCCTACTTCATAAGGTTGTCATAAGTTTAAGTGAGAGAAGTGAGTGTTCTGACATCCCTTCCCAGTGCCTACTCCCCTCTCACCCTTATTAAGATTCTAGAACATTCTTTTTTTCTCTAGAACTGATGAGAAGAAATCATTAGCAGAGATACAGTTTAAATTACCATATTTTTCCATGTATAAGATGATACTTTTGTCTGAAATTGTTAGATTAAAAATTGGGAGTCTTTTTATACACAGGAGTAACCGGTTGAGAGGGTTTCTTAATGTCGGGTTAGAAAAATAGGGGTCATCTCGTACATGGGAGCGTCTTATATACAGAAAAATGTGGTATCTGTTGTTTATATTCAAACCTTATGAATCCTGAAGGTCAGAGATATGAAATAAACTTAGAATCCTTTCAGACAAGGAAATCTTGAGTCTTCAGAGAAATCAGATACAATGGTTTCATTTAGACTTATTATTAATGAGAATATTATTATAACAACACCCATCATGGCTTAAACACTTAACATATTATATATTAATTTTGTGTTTACAAAGTATTCTTAGATAGATTATCCCATTTGACCTTCAAAACAATCCTGTAAGTCAGGAAGAGCAAACATTTGTGTAGTTCGGGTAAGTCCAGTGAGGTTCAGAAACTTGCTGATTCACATAAATGATCATGCCAGGACTCAAACATCTGTCTCCAGTTTCAAATTCACTGCCAACTCTTCCTTCATCCCAGTTCATTCCTCAGCTCTCAATTGCTTACCCATCAGATAGGAAGCACAGAAACATGCATGTGATTGTACTATCACGTGTCAGATACTATTACAATCTTTTACATACATTGTCATTTAATCCTCTCAACAACCCTATGAAGTAGGGTTACCTCATTTTACAGAAGAGAAAACTGATTATCAGAGAGGTTAAGTAACTTGCTCAAGGTCACACAGCCACCCTGTGGACTCAGAGCTGTGTTATTTACATCACAGCAGAAACACACGTTTCTCTGGCATTTGTCCCTACTTCCCATACAGAACCTGAGCTCTCTAAAGTTGCCTTCAAATACTTAAGGGTGTCCTAAGGAGTTGTCTTTCATGTGTCTTCCAAGTCAGCCCTCTGTCAAGTCTCCAGTAGCATCCACCATTTCTTTTCTTCTATTCTAGCCTACACTACCCAAAATGAAATATTTGGTAGTAATCACCTGCAAAAAAAGTTAGAAGGCAGACGTGTCCTGAACATCCCACCACAGTTTTTGTTGTTGTTATTGTTGTGTGTGTGTGTGTGTGTGTGTGGTGGGGGGGTACATTGTTTTATTTGGAGGTTGGAATTAAAGTGAAACTTCTCATTCACTAGCTCTTTACAGCCTTTGCTTATCTGGGGTAGTTTTGGTAAAAAGGCAGCAGGCAATTATTTCAGTTCCCTAGCCCCACACTCCTCAACTGCCTCATGGATTGTGTTGTACCTTGAATGACATGAGGCATGTAAAGCACCTAGTGTAAGACCTGGCACCTCAAGAAGCTAAAACAGAAAGCTGGTTCCTTCTCACCAAATCACTAGTCTATGTAAAGACATAACTCCTTGCCTTATGAGTAGTTAATCAGTTAACAAACTAGTATTAGTTGAGTGATTACAATGTTCAAGCAAGTTCTTTTATAGGAGAGTGAGAAAATTACATGAAGAGGACTAGATATCACACAAGATTTTTGTAGAGTATTAGTGTGATCAGATAAGCATCTTTATTTTAATGGATGAGTCTAAGACTTGGGCATAATATTGCTTTGTTGATCTTTTCTCTGTAATGGTGTTTGTTATAAGGGATTACAGTGGCCCATGCCTGGCCCAGAGAGCTCTAGACACATCTCTGAGAAGATATCACCTACCTGTCTGGAAATGCAGGGAAAGCTTCCATAACCTTGGATGAAAATCTGTGTGAAAAGGTTTAAAAGGGAAAACCTACACAGAACTCCAACCACTCACCCTGGGAATTTCCTAAGACTCACCCTGACCAGCTGTGGTCAGCCAGGGCTGAGGCCCTCCATTACTCCCAGGGTGCTGCCAATGTGGGTAATGGCCAGGTAACAAGGACAGATAGCTAAGGCTCCTGGGCTCAGAACACCCAACTCTCCTGCCTAGTTGCCTGCTCACTTTTCTCAGAAGATGATTTCCTGCTTCCCTGTTAGTCAAGTTCAAATTGATTTAAAAAAAAAAAAAAAAAAAAA